>JAJOOI010020260.1:0-24117 GCA_029582585.1 Solanum bukasovii
TAATCTTTGACCAATGTCTCTTAAAATGTAATTGCAAGTAATACTTAATAAGTCAAAATATAATTAATTATTCATGTAATTTAATTTACTATTATCAATTAATTATTAATTATGATAAATTCTATTAAATAAAATTACTTGTACTTATATTTAAATAACTTGCTTTTATGCAGGATTTATCAAATCAAGTAGTAGTAAGAAAGTAACAAGAAAAATTCAAAATATGTTTAATCACACTAATCTGATTTAAATTATCTAAATGTGATACCAAGTTTTATTAGGTAAAATAATTAATAGTGTCATATTACATTCCAATTTTAATACCAAAATATCCCTATAAATTCCTACCTAATTTTCTCAACATCGTACAAATTCAGCAAACAAATTTTCCGCAAATGACAGCACTAACATCCTGGTGAGTTGCTCAAAATCCATGACTACATTTTTAATCTGCCATGGTTTTTGGAGATCTATGACCGGGGAGGAGTAGATATCTCGTATTTCTAGGACATCTACTCCATCCCGGTCATTGACACCCAAACCCCGTGGCTAATCAAGAAGGCCGACATGTGTTTTGAGCAGTTCATCGGATGTTAGTGTTGCCATTTGTGGACATGTTTCGAGCACGCACGATTTTTGGTATTGGATATTGGGCACTAGGGCGGGAGTACTAGGACGAACCTCTTCGGCAAAAAATTATATTGTATATATAAGGTAAATTTTAGGTATTTAAGTATATATATTAATGTTGAACCCCCTGAAAAAGAAAGGGAAAATTATGCGAGTTTGCAAACATTACTAGTTTATTATTCAATGGGGTATAGTTTAATTTAATTACTGTGCGTGACTATAGTTTAATATAGTTTTGACGACCGCAGAGCCGGCGGATAACGCAGGGATGATATGTACATGGAAATAAGCAGATCATAGATAAGTTTTTTCATGCCTTGACTCTTTTTGCTATTAAATATGGGACCCACACCTACTTTGTATACCAAAACAAAAATAGCTTTACCGGCTTTTGTATACTCATTTATACAAAAATAATTTATCTCTCCTTGCTCCATTCTCTAATTCTCTCTTAAAATCACTCATACACATTCAACTTGAATTTCAAAATTTACTTTGTCCCTTCTAATCGTGATTTCACTATTGCAGGTAGCCGTCCAAATTTTCTATGGGTTTAACACAAGATTTTGCAGGTAGCCGTTCAAATTTTCACTGAGTTTAACACAATATTTTGGAGTCAATGTATGGTCTATTGCAAAATCTAGAGAAATTGAAGAGGAAAAATCTATTCAAAAGTTGAGATCCAAGAAAAAGAATGACCCAATGGCAATGCAGCAAATTATCAATAATGCTAAGACAAGCGACATCAAAATAGTTGAAGGAGGAAATAAGAGATGGTTCATTAGATCTGGACAAATATGAAGAATCACATGTATTCTTATAAACCCTAAATGTATATAGTAATTTGTATATTTATTAGTTATTATTTATACACATACAAAATTGTGATTTAATTTCATATATACAAAACTATATTGAGGTGTATATATATATTTGTATATTTAAGTCATATATCCATATACATATACAATTTATAATTATATACAAATACAAATAGTTCTATATTTATACAAATAATTCTATATTTTATACAAATATTTGTATGTTTATACATATGCATATACTTGTATATAGTAATTAATTTGTATAAATATTGGTGTTAGTATCATAGACCTCATTTTGGATAAAATATTTATTAAAAAACAATTAGCGTGAATCATGTGATTCTGTAAATTTTATGTTACCGTATTTAGCGTCCATGTATCCATTTATTAAAAATAAATAAAATCAAGATATACAAATCTAAGGCTCTATAGCAAAGTAAACTAAACTATAGTCATGAAGCGTAATTAGATAAACTATAGTTATGGGGCATTATTTGCTTAAATTTGTTTGTCATATATGATATTTACCCTAAAAATATGGCAGGAATATTTGTGTGATTGATATCATGGGCTAAGTGGTACCAATCATGGGCCTAGTTTAATTCGGCCCAATAGCAAGGTGGATAGGGAAAATGGTCAAATATACTCAACCTTATTTTATTGGTTGATTATGTCCTTACCATTAAAATGAAGTTATTTTTACCTCTGCCGTTACTAAATTCATTATTTGTGTCCCTCAATTGGATGGAAAGTCCCAAATCAACTAAAATTATCCAATTTTAGTCCGATCCGACCCACTTAATCATATAACTCATTTCTTTTACCCAAATCAACTTTGTTTTTCAGCACCAGCACCTCCACTTAAACCACCACACTCTCTCCAAGATCTCCTCCACCACCGTCGCCGCAACTACCACCTCTCTCACTACTCTACCTCCTCCAAGTCAGCAACCAAAAACCATCGTAGACCGACCATCATTCATCAATATATATAATTTTTCAAAAATATCTATCAATATAAGTGTTATTCACTAAATAATTATTTAATTAACTTGAGATGAAGATTAGTGAAATTAAACTCATTTTTAGCTGCTGCACTGAAAGCTTCTCTATGTGGTACTTCTGGAATTTCAGCTTTGATGCGTTGAATTTCCTCCCTTATACCAAGGTTAAATTAATTAGTAATAATTTTTATGTGATTGAATTTTTTGAAATAAGCAAAATAATAATTAAAAAAAATATGAAAGAACGTTATATGCTTAAATTTGTTTGTCATATATGAAATTTACCCTAAAAATATGATAGAAATATTTGTGTGATTGATATCGTGGGCTAAGTGGTACCAATAATGGGCCTAGTTTACTTCGGCCCAATAGCAAGGAGGATATGCATTAGCCCAATTTCTACTACCCTCAAGTGTTTAAAAAGGGGAAAGTTATCATCCATTGAGCTGCAATGTTGACAAACGTTTCTTCTGGTTTAATTTATGTGGTATTATTTAACTTAACATAAAACTTAAAAAAAAATAAAAATTTACTTGATAAAATTTTAAATATTTATGTGGTTATAAATAATATCACTAAAGTTAAAAGAAAATTTTCAATTTTTTTTTTAACTATTATGAAGAGATAACATTCTTTTGGAATGAACTAAAAAAAAGTGTATAACAACAATTTAAAAAAGTAATACATTAAACATATCAATAACACATTATGATATTCCAATCATACTTATAAAATTATACTGAACTTATTAATATTACTTCTATTTTAATTTGTTCATCTTACTATATTTTTAATTTATTTGTTTAAAATATAAAATGGACATGAGAGGTAAGTGATGACATGGGCTTCTTATCTAACGCGTCAAAGCATTCCGGCAAATTGATAAGTGTAACACATGCAGATGTGGAGATCGTATCTTATTGTCCCCACTTTATCCTTATGAAACAATAGTTGCAATTATTTGGTGTTCGATATTTATATTGAGAATTTATTTTTATGTTTCATATTTGACAGTGGGAATTTTTTTAATAAAAGTAGTTCCGTATTCAAGGGGATTTAAGAATGGAGGAATATTTATCATTTCATCGTAACTCTTATTGATATTTCGGTAATAGTAACAAAAAAACGATCTATCAATTTTATCACAATTTTTATTAATTAAATTTATTCTTGAATATATGATAGTGAGTAAATTTATCACTCAATAAAAAAATATTATATATAAATATGTTTTTTAACTTAATTTTAACTGACATTTATCTCCTCTCTAGTATATGTTGCACGAATACAATGCGTAATCAACTTTATTATTAAACCAAACATTTAAACAATGATCCAAAAATAAACTTTTACGCTTAACTCTTCATTTTATGGGCTAAACGAATACAAGATATTCTTAATATAATTATATAGTTTGATTAATTGTTTTTAAAAACGTCTATATCCTTAAGATATTGTTGTCTAATTTGTATAGCTAAAATATTTAGAACAAACAACTTTAGAGAATTTGTATGAAACAACAAAATTTAAAGAAATATTTTCAAAATCAGTAAAAAAAGTAGAATATGAAATAGATAAAAAAGAGTAAAGAAAATATTTTTTTTCTCAAAGAAGAAAATCGAGTTCACTGAATGCACAGTATGTCCTTAAGAAAATTATGCCCCTCAAGTACTCAAGGTTAATGACATACATCTTTTTAGGATAAAATAATCTCACTCACCGGTGCATTGATTTCTAAAATCACAGCGCCAGCGAACCACTCAACAACAAAATACATAAAAATTTGTTTGTGCAGAAGAAGAAAAAGGTAAGAAAATGTGTTGTTGAAAAATGAGAAGAAATCCCTTATTTATAGATAACGAAGGGTAGTATGGACAAGTGCTTATTGTGCCTTATCGGAAAGGTCACAACCTTTTGAAAAAGTTACAGCCTTTAGGAAAAGTCACAACTCTTCGAAGAAGTCACAACTTTTCAGAAAAGTCACAACCCTTCAAAAAAGTCACAACTCTTCGAAGAAGCCACAACTTTTCTGAAAAGTCACAACCCTTCAAAAAAGTCACAACTTTTCAAAAAAATCACAACCCTTCAAAAAAATTATAGGTCTTTCATTTTTCAAAACACACCTCTCAAATTCCAACAAAGACATCTTAGTTACATCCATATATATATATACATCTTCTTCTTTCTTTTTTCAATTACATAATTCACACTATGATAGTCTCACTCTCAAACTAAATTTAACATGATCTATCATTCTCTGAGTTTGTGAAAAATATTTGTGTCACTCAAGTAACTTTTACCACCAAAGTTCATAATATTTTTTGGTGTACATCTTCAAAACTCTAAATCTGAGTAATATCTATTATTTCACTAAACTAGTAAAAAAAAAATACTTCTATAAACATAATGTGATCATATTATCTAAAATAGCAGCACACCCAACATATCTTACTTTAAAATTTGGCAAACTAAAACTCAATTTTTCCACTTCCATTTAATTTATTATTAAGACAAGAGAAACAATCAGCTATCGCAATACATATTAAATATATAGATATATCCTTCTCATCCTCTGATCCTTAATTTATTCGATCGTTAATTAAATTTCTTTTCGACTGGCTTATTATGTATTCGGGCAGCTGTAATCTCTTGCTAAAACAAATTAGATCAGTCTAGAACTGAAAGTGGTATAATTGTAAATTCATTGAACTCAACGGTCAAAGTTTAAATGAAACATGATTTCTTCAACCCAAAGAAAAGTTGCAAGCGAAAACGTTCTCGAACGTTCTGCTGACACGTGTCGTGTCCCGCGGCAGTCAAAGAGCCACGATTCAAACAAATCCTTGCCACGTCACCACATTTAGAAACACAAGATATTTTATTAATAAAATAAAATGATTTTAAAAATATCTGCGGATGTCTATAAATACCTCTTCAGTTTCCCAATTTGTTCTGTTTATTCTGGAAAAAAAATATCATTCTCAAGAGACTACTAGAACACTCCAAAATCACAAATAAAAATCACAAATAAGGAGAGATTAGTGTTTTCGTGAAGCGAAAAAAATCAAATAATTGTTGATTACAGAGATTGTCAAGTTTTGGAACACTATAATTGTGAGGTGAGTTGATTTGATTCCTGATTTGTTATTGCAGTTTGATTTCATTGTTTGATTTGAATATATGTGCGATTATTGTTAGAAGTTTTTTGAGTGTTTGTGGAAGTTGAAATCGAGTGTTTTGATAGAAAAGATATTGATGATTAGGGTTTTTTAATAACTGGTGAAATTGGCATTGTGATTTGATGTTTCGTGTTGAATTTATTGGGTTGATTTGTTATTGTTAGTTATAATCTGAGAAAAGACACTTTTTTTCTCTGATTTCAATTTTTTGAACGAATTGAAGGAAGTGAGTATGGAGTTTGTCATCAGAGCAATTGAATTGATTTATACGTTACTGTGAAATTAGGTTTTTAGATGAAAGTAATTGGTTACTTGGTGGTAAAGAATAGAGAATTATTTTAATCTCGAAAGGTCATCTTTCTTCTCGATTTTAAATTTTTTAAACAAAGTGATTTTTTAGACTAAATGTGATAGTTTGAGAAATCAACTCTGAATTGGCAAGTGATAGTGCAAAATTAGATTTTTGGATGAAAGCAATTGGTTACTTACTTGGTGGCGAAGAAAAGGGAATTATTTCTATCTCGAAAGGTCATCTTTCTTCTCCATTTTAATTTGTTAAACGAAGAAATTGATTTTTTTGACTCCATTTTAACTTGTTAAACGAAGAAATTGATTTTTTTGACTCCATTTTAATTTGTTAAACGAAGAAAGTGAATTTTTTGACCAACTTTGAGTGATCGTTTGAGAAATCAACACTGAATTGGTGAAGTGATAGTGCGGAACTGGATTTTTGGATGGAAGCAGTAAGGTTACTTGGTGACGAAGAAGAGGGATTTTATTTTTATTTTTTATTAGGTTTCTTGTGGAGGAAGGAAGTATTGCGGCTTTACTTGTTTGCAAAGGCTTTTGCTGTTGGCTTGGTCTATAAATATTAGTAGTATCCTATTTGACCTTTTTTTTCTTAATGGACAGAAACAGAGAAATGGCTGTGCTTGATCAAACATCAAATATGATGTTACCTATGGATTATACAAGAAAGAAGAAATCAAGGAGTAGAAAAGATGCTCCAAAGAATGTAGCAGACACACTTGCGAAGTGGAAAGAGGTGAATGAGAAATTAGACGCGTGTGATGATGATGGAAGAAAGCCAGTACGTAAAGTTCCGGCTAAAGGATCAAAGAAGGGATGTATGAAAGGTAAAGGAGGACCGGATAACGGGCGGTGCAAGTATAGAGGTGTTAGGCAGAGGACATGGGGTAAATGGGTTGCTGAGATTAGGGAGCCACATAGAGGGAGAAGGCTTTGGTTGGGTACATTTGACACAGCAATTGAGGCTGCTCTTGCTTATGATGAAGCTGCAAGGGCAATGTATGGTCCTTGTGCAAGGCTGAATCTCCCGGATTATTACCCTTCGTCGAAAGAGTCTTCTAAGGACGATTCTTCATTGCCTACGGAATCTCATTCTGACTCGAATACAGCATCAAGTTTCTCTGAGGTGTGTCCTGCTGATGACATGATGAGAGGAAGAGCCAATGTTCCTGAGATCAGATATGAAGATGGAGCAAGTGAAATAAAATTTGATGGTACTAGGACTGGTTCAAATAAAGTTGGAACACCTCTGAGCTCATTGAGAGAGGAAGCGAAAGACGAGGCTAAGGAGGTGTTAGATAAAAGTGAGACCTTTACACCTCTGAGCTCGTTGAGAGAGGAAGCGGAAGACGAGGCCAAGGAGGTGTTAGATAAAAGTGAGACCTTTGAAATTAAAGAAGAGCCTGTGGCTTGTAGTTATGATTCGTGGGATATTGGACAAGAGGACCTAGGCAACTTGTGTTTGGATGATGAGATGTTTGATGTAAATGAGCTATTAGGCATGATGGATTCGACTCCACTAGATGCCTCGGCTCCAAGTCAAGATGTTGGTTTTGTTCCTCCTAAACAAGAGCAGTATGCCTATGATCCTTCATATCGATTGCAGAATGCTGCCTATGACAATAATCAGTTGTCAAATCCATCATACCAGTTGGAAAATGCTGATGACCAGTTCTCAAATCCATATCAGTTGGACAATGCAGATGTCAATACATTGGAAGGTCTGCAGCAAATGGAGCAGCAACCACCTATCGAGATTGATTACGATTTTGATTTTCTGAGACCAGGCCGACAGGAGGACTTCAACTTCTGCTTAGATGACTTGGGTGTCTTGGATTTCTAATGGAACCGGGGAATTCGACATGGTGAAGTTGGTATAAGCTACGCGCAGAGGCGAACTGGATGTAGTACTGCTCGGAATAGGATCTTACTGTTTGCTATATTGCAGAATATATGCAATGATCAGAAACTCTTCAAATTGTTAGTAGTTCAAGAGGACTTTTTTGGATTTCGGTGAGAAGGAAAATATATACGATACAGTAGAGAATATGTTCTTTGATTATTTTTTCCCTTTTGCTTTTAAGGAACTATGGTTGCCCCTTTCCTTTTGTACTAACCAGCTGATTCTTGATAAGTTTTTGGATGAGAGAATTTAGCTGTTGTTGAATGTTGAATCAAAACAAACATACATTTTGTACAGATTTTGAGTTTTGAGTTGTCAGTTTGTTTACATTTACAAGGTTTTGGTTTTCTCAAGTTCAGAGTACAAGCTGATAAAATTATCTCCTTGTTATTGTCATGTAATAATGAAGTTCATGGTTTTATGCCTGTTTGGCTTTTTGGTACTGTTAGTTCTTGTCTTCAATGCCTACTAGTTTCTGTATTTTGCCATGTTCTTCCTTTTTCTGTTCTGATCTTGTTTGTGGCTTAGTTTGTGTGTATAGTATATGTTCAAATGTTCAAAACTTTGATGTAGAATCACCATACAACCAGATTCTATATGAGATTGTAAATAACAACATTGACCAAATTCCAGTGAAACATTGTTAGCTTTTTAATGAGACATGAGGTATGATTTACTAGATGATTAGTTCTGTGTGGAGTTATCAACAATTGCACCTCTCTGTAGAGGTGATTCTTACGTAACTAATAGTTATTATCTTAATTGTTGTATGGGAACTATGGTGCTTGAGAAAAGGAGGGATTAAACATAATGAAGAAACTAATTGGTCTATTGAAGTCTGAATCTGTTTTCATTTGGCTTGTGTGGATGTTGATTGGAATAAAAGCTTGGTTTCTCTAGAACCTTCAAGGAAGAGGAGCTGGAGGTAGCAACAACAATATACTTGGTGTGATAAGTGAAGTTTAGGGAGGATGGTGTGCACATAGTTTTGTTCCTATCTTATGAAGATATAGAAATTGTTTTCCGTAGATCTTCGGTTCAATGAAAGTGTAATAAAATTAAGAATTGAAAGGAAGATATAGGGCTTTGTAAAAGTAGTTTTTAAAAAGTTTAACATTAATCTTTTTTAAAGTATTTTAAAAATATCCAAACATTCTTGAGGACTAAAAATCACTTTAAACTAAGCCATACCCTCATATTAGTGAAGGAGTTGTGTTGAACATAATGGAAAAGAGATCAGTAGCAACAACGCATAGTATAATAATCGAAGTTAATAAAATAAGTAATAATAATAGCGAAGAACACGATAGTATGTGAGTTATAATAACAATATTCGTAAGCGAAATTATAATGTTTAACTACATACTAATCTTCATAAGCGAAATTATAAATGTTTAGCTACATACTAATCTTCTATCTTAATTTTCGATCAACATATCCTCCTATCCAAGGTCATGTCCTCGATAAACTGCAAGTGTGTGTCTTGTCTAATCATTTTCTTCAATACTTCTTCGGTGTACCTCTACTTCTTTTCTTGCCCCTTCTTATACGCTATATGTGCATCTTCTCTTCACATGTGTGAATCATCTTAGTTTTGCTTTCTCCATCTTTTCCACCATGGGGCTACTTTCACTTTATTCCAAATACCTTCATTCTTAATTATATTTCTCTTAGTATATTCATACATTCATCTCAACATCTTTATTTTAGTTATGTTTATCTAAATGTGTAAGTTTTTGACTGATCAATACTACTGCACTATCACCTTAGCTTACGATGCTTTGTGCGATTGCCAAAGTTGAAGAAGTTGCGATAGGTCGATTTTCATATTTATATTAAGAGATACAAAAGAGGAAAAAGAATATGCAAAACTCATTTGTTTGCTTGGTTAGTCAAGAGTGGGCTAATCCATAAATCATGGCCCCCTTGTTTGAAGCCTCAACTTTTACCAATTAAATTTTGGCTTCCCACCTAATATTGGAACTTCGTAACACATCTAATAATAAACATCAGTTAATAGGGATCATGTAGTAAGATATATAATTATGTCAATCATTATTTTATTAATGGATGTGTCGAATTTAAATGTGACAAATAAAAGTGAACAATAAGAGTACATTTCGTAAATATCTTTTAGAGAAAAGACAAATGAAAGTTCATCTACCAAAGTAGTGGCTTGTGTTGTTAATATATTATCCCCCCTCCGCGGGTGGAGATAGAAAGTTGATGAAAATCCTTATTCTTGTAATTCTGTATCTCATTCTTTGGGTATAGTTTCCTTTAATCACATATCGACAGGTGATCCATTCTTTCTCCCCTTTCATGTGATTTGACTTTGCAAAAGGACAGGTAAACATACGAAGGATTAAAATGATTGTGTTCTAAATGAAATGTCATAAGTAGAAATTGACATAAAGTAGAAACGAATTGATCATTATCATCATTGCAAGCCAATATTACCATCCAATTGAATTTTTTTTAATCAAAAATTAAAAGTATTCTTGGTAATCAATCTTAATCGCAAAAGGAAGAAGATCCAAACAAATGTTTATGAGGAAAACGAAAGAGATAAATAAATGAATAAACTAGAAAGGTAACTCAGATATCCACCACAAAAATGAATTCAAAATTTAAACTTTAAAGTTCATAGGTTTCTAATAATTTCAAAAAAAAAAACTTTATTATAATAGTATGAGGAGGAATCAAACCAAGGGCGAATTTATAGGTAGAAATTGTTACACGTGATTTGTGAACTAGTGATTTTTCCGTAAAATTAGATATTTTATGTATACATTTTCTAAAATTGGTAGTATATTATCTGTTAACACTCATGCTACAAGAAGACTAAATGGTGCACCAATTCCCATAAAATACAATTTTTCTTTCTTTTTTTCGTGTGCATCCATATTCTAGAAATCTTAGATTCGCCACTGAATCAAACCCCCCATCAAAAATACAGTGAGAAGGAATGGAACCATTGGAGAGTCGTCTTTATTCAAGTGTGAAAGTGAAATTTAAGAAAGTTTTTGGACTAAAAGTATTCTTTGTTACTGAGTTCTTAATAAATATTTTATCATATATTTAATAAATTTTGCAATGTAAATATAATATTTGTGTAAAAGTTACTGAATTATCGAAAACCTACCCGATATTCTTAATCCGCCCCTGATTGGCCGCAACATAATAATTCCATATTTTAATACGACCTTTCTTTATATTGGCCATCTGCATCACATAATTACTCTTGGTTGCCAAGTAGCCTTCTTCCTCTCATTTCCTTAATTGCAATTTTTTTTTAATCATATTTATTGTTTTTTTTTGTAATTAAAACGTTACTTATTTTTTTTCTATATCCCATGTTGAGAATATAAAGTATGAAATTAGTTAGTTAGTTGATGAACAGTAAAATTAGTTAGTTAGTTGTGAACAGTAAAAGTTAGTTAGAAATTCAGTTAGAATCAAGTTTGTTGATTAGTGATTTTGTATATATAGCTCCACATTGTAATACTTGTTGCTTTAATTCACATTCAATAAAAAGATATTTTTCTCCATGAATCTTCTCTCTCGATTGCTCTCTCTCGAACCAATGAGTTCTCCATTAATGGAGTTTGGGAGCTCACATTGTTGATTTCATCATGGTATCAGAGCACAGGGAATTGCTTCTATCTTCTTTCCGCTCCCATTTTGATCTGTGAGCTTCGTTTTTCTTTCATGTGATTTTTTTTGTTTGATATGGTTGTTGTCAACTCGATCTTCGATCTGCCAGTTTCGTCTTCCTTTTATGTGAATCCTGTTTGATCTGGTTGTTTCAACTTGGTCTTCTTCCCAATTTTCAATTTACCATGGTTGATTCTTCAGCTGATTCCATTCCAAATATTTCTGCATCCACTGTTAGGGTAGAAATCCCTAGTCCTTTCTACTTGCATCCATCTGAGAATGCGAGTTCATCCTTATTACCTGCAGTTTTCGATGGGACTGGTTACAGATCCTGGAGAAGAGCAGTTCTCAGGGCCTTGTCTGTTAAGAGCAAGACAAGATTCATTAATGGGAAGGTTGTGAGACATGATCCTAGCTTTCAGCAATGGGAAAGGTGTAATGATATGGTCACATCTTGGATCCTGAACTCCTTGTCACCAGATCTGCGTGATAGTCTGCAGTATGTCAACAATGCTCAGAAACTTTGGGGAGAATTAGAAGAAAGATACGATCAAACCAATGGTTGTAAATTGTACCAGCTTCAAAAGGAGATTAGTGACCTTGTCCAAGGCACTCTAGATATCACTGGTTACTACACCAAAATGAAGAAACTCTGGGAAGAAATGAGCATTGTTGATATCATCTCCCAGTGCAATTGTGTGTGCACTTGTGGTGGTAAAACAAAATTGGTTAAGGCTGAACAAGATCGCAGACTTATACACTTTCTAATGGGTTTGAATGAGATGTATACTGCAGTCCGTGGCAACTTTCTCATGATGAATACTCTACCAAGTGTGGCCTAGGATTTTGCCATCTTGTCCCAAGAAGAGAAGCAAAGGGAAGTAAAACCTCACAACTACACTGCCTTGGATTCGACCTCTCTCAATGTTTTTGCTTCATCTAACAATGTTGCAGGTTCCAAAGGTCCTAAGACCAATTTTAATTCTAATAGGGGAAACACAAGAGGTTATGGAAACTCAAACACAAATGTGTTTAGAGGAAATTCAAGCACTAGGAGGTCTTCATTGTTTTGTGATTTCTGCAAAAAAAATAGGGCATACTAAAGATAGATGTTACAAGCTCCATGGTTATTCCACCAACTCTAAGTTCTCCAAGGGTAAAAGTTCAAATTCAGCAGCAAATGTGTGTGCTTCTGAGGTTGATAGGAACCAATGTGAGGATGATAATGAATTGAGTAAACAAATTCCTTTGAATTTGTCTAAAGGCCAGTATGAGCAGTTGCTAAATATTTTGGGATCTCTACATGCTAATCATGGAACCAACAACTCTGAGAATATGCTGAGTGGAGCTGTGAACCTGGTAGGCATACTAGCTTGTTACTCTTCAATTACTGATATAGGTGATCTCTCTTGTAAATGTGTTAAATTAACTGCTGGTTCCTGGATTATAGACTCAAGAGCATCACATCACATAACCTATAACAAAGCTACACTCACAAACATCAGCACACTGTCATACCCTTTCTTAATTACCTTACCAAATGGTTATAAAGTTAAAGTGACTGAAATTGGTGATGCTTGTTTAAATCCAATACTGACTCTGAGGAAAGTAATGTTTGTGCCTAGTTTTAAGTTCAGTTTAATATCAGTTCACTGTCTTGCATTGCAACTCAAAGGTGTAGTCAGTTTTAACACTTCTTCTTGTCTATTGCAGGGACCTTCTCTGAAGAGACCTCTGGAACTTGGTAGAGCCACTACAACATTTTATGTCTACAACCACCCTAGAAAAGTGTGGCCTAAACTATGAAAAAGTGTGGCCTTTGATAAAAGGCCACACTTTTTGACTTTAAGCCACACTTTTCCAGGGGTGGCCGAAAGAGGCGTAACCTTAGAGTTTAGGCAACACTTTTCAAGTGTTGCCTTATCAGCTACGCTTAAAAGCGTAGCCTAAAAGGCAAAAAGGCCACGCTTTCCAGTACCTCCAATAGCAACATTTCTATCTCATACAACTACACTTTCAAGCGTGGCCTATGCTTCCTTATTGCCCACGATTTTAAAGTGTTGCCTTTTCTATCTAATGTATGACAACACTTTGAAGTGTAGTCCTTGCCCATGTGCATACCACAATTTACAGTTCTATGGCTACACTTTTAAGTGTGGTTATATTATTTTGGCTATAAATTATTTATATGCCACAATTTCTAATTAAAAAACACCAATATTGTTTTGCAATAAATAATCTCAAGCATTAAATTGGCTAATAAGTAATTCAAATATATAGATTTGCAATAAATTTCAAAAGATAATATCATGTCTTGTGTACATACACATACTTATAAAGCAATATCCTAAATATGTGTACACAATAGTTAAAAAAGTACTCTTACAATAGTTCAATATATTCTAGCAATGAATATATTTCACAAAATCAAACATAATGTATTCAAAGTTTTACCATAGTTCAAAAACTCTTCATCATCCACTTCAATGAGATCAAATTGACTTGTGGCGACCCTTCAAATTTGATCACCTCCATTTCCCTACACATCTAAAATGTACAACAAATCATATTGCAGCAGTTATAGAAGAGGCAAGAAGTTCCAAATTCCAGATTGCAGCAGTTCCAGATTGCAGACTACAGATTTTTTTAACTCCAGATTGCAGATTACAGTTCCAAATTCCAGATTGCATATTGCATATTACAGTTCCAGATTGCAGGTTTCAAATTACAGTTCACATTATTTATTAATTTCTATCATCATATTCCTAAGGCACAATATCTAATGTCTCGCACAATGAAAGAGATAAACAGAGCATAGATTATTTAAAATCATGTAATGATGCATATGAAATTAAATTTGATCATATTAATTATTGTATCCACATGCAAAGACAATGCTTGGTAAATCAAGTAATCACCTTAGGCTTCAACTTAAAAACTTAATCAAGATGTTAACTACATATTCATATGCGGTAATGACAAGAAACAATGGTAAGAGTTCCTATGGAATGTGTTATAAGACATACTAGAGGCTCCCAGATACAACAAATAGTGAGGTGGAGGAAGCTTCAATTCGAAAAGCTCTATCTTACTGTGTTGCAAAAGATTTTACCTCATCTTTCTTATCTGTTGTAGCTTTGCCTCGTCTTATTATTAATGTTGTTTGCATCATATTCTTAATCTGCTGAAGAGGCACATAGATGCTTAGAACTCTTGAAGAGTCGATGGTGCTATTCAACGGGAAACTAATACAGTTACAATCTTGCTCATGAAAATAGTAGTATAAAAACTCATGTTAGGTTTGATTATTCTTATCTGAAAACATTGTTATTGCAGCATCTACAGAAATAATACCTCTTTTTCTTCCTTTAATTTTATTTTGTGACTATAGGATTGAAGGTCGTGGTATCCCTCCACTTCTTGAGTTTGTTGATTCAAAGGTACAGAGAGCAGCTGCGGATCCTTACAAGAATTAGCATTTAAGATTATGGAATAAAGTGCACTCCCAATTCTTATACAAATGCTTCGGTCTGAAGATAGCAATGCAACATCATTTACTGTTATGCTAAACTAGCACATATAATAATACTAGGAGAGAATGATCCGTGCGAATACAGGACAAATATTATAACATGGCCATATCTCTTGGGTGATATATTTTAGATGAAATAGTTGTAGAAATAGAATAGAAACTAGCAACTAGTATTGGAACTTACTTTTGATATGAAATTGTTATCTGCATCAGGACAATGCAACATCATTTACTGTTATGCTAAACTAGCACATATCTTAAATGCTTGAAATGCACGTTTTTCAGTTCGTTGTAGAAGGCGTTCAACATCCTCTTCGGTTTCCAACTGCTCCTTGAGATAAGGCAAGTCATCGCTGTCCAGGGATGCAATATACAACTTAAACAAGGTTCAAGAAACTATTCCACATTTCCATTATATGGACAGACTAATATAAGAAAAGAAAAAATGAGGAAGCAATTATTGTGAGCAAGAATCTACCAGAGAGCTGGATTTTGCTTGGGAGGGGTAGCCCACGGGGAAAAACAACAGGTATTTGGTAATCTTCAATGCTAGCAAGAGAACAAAACATCGAGATAATGAATGTGGGCCATCACAGGGTCTGCAATCAACATAATACAAAGTGTGTTCAACTTCCAGAAAGCTATCACTATTGAAATAATATTCATAAGAAAAGGAGACATATAAGTTCAGATAATTATTATTCTAAACTCTCACGAACAAGAAAATCGGATTAGAAAAAACTGTGATGAGACAGAAGAGACAGAGAAGGGGTTATACCACCTTTCCAATCTTGAACAGAACATTGTCATGCTGGTATAAACAATTCACTTTTTCAAATCAGAAGAAAATGGGATGAGAATGAGCAATATTTAGATATTTAACACTCCACTCTATCATCCCGTAAACTTAGAGAAGAAAAAGATGTTGAGTATGTGGTTCCCTTCTATAAAAAAACATATTTCCGATCATCATACATGAATTACCAAGAAATAACTTGCTACAAAGATATAAGAACATATCTTCAGTCAAAATAACAAACCACAAGCACAGTGTACTGAACAAAGTTACAACCACAAACCACATTTTTCAATAATAGTTGTGTTTTAGTAAACACTATTCTCATCGATAAGGGTACACGCACAACACGCGTACCAAAGACTAGATTTTCAGATTTCCAAATTTCCAGATTTCCAGATTCCATATTTCCAGTGTGCAACTTTAATAGAAAAAGTGTGTAACTTTAACAGAAAACTATCTATCAAACTGCACCTCCGGATCTTGTCCCGACCATTCTTGCGACTCAAATTCACTACCAGCCCATGGTTTCTAATCAACCAACCCAGAAACCCAACGCAAATGTAGAATTCACATGCTCATCTACTTGGGATCAGATTAGAGAGAAAAGAAACAAGCTCACAATTTTGGTCAACAACATTTCAAGTGTTTCTGTTGCTATAAACCAGTAAAAGACACCATTGATCACAATTTTTTGGCAGGGCACTTTGCTAGAAATATCTAAAATATCACTACCAAGCATGGACTGCCGGATGGAGCCACAACTACACATACAAATCAACAACCAACTCTACTATTTCTACTCATAATAACTATAATGATCTTGTTGTGCAAGATCAAACTAACAGCCAACAAGAACAACTAGACGAAGTTGAAGAAAATACAGTTGAGAGGTTCCAGAGGAGAGAAAGTGAGAGAAAAACCTTAAGGAACCAAGAAAATACCTTTTGAAGAACCGAATCATGAGTTGACCCTGAAGAATGTGGAATATTTTTGCCTCTTACAGTTTGTGCGCTACTTGCATCAACAGGTGAAATAAGATTAGATCCAACAACCCCTGGTATATCTTGAACATTCAATTTAGGGTTGTTTTGCAGCAACTGATTGAAAAAATGTCGCATTTCTACTCTCATTTCATTAATTTTTTCATTCATTTCTTCCTTCAGAGAACTGATTTCATTAGCATGCTTTTGTTTTAGCTTGTTAATTTCTTCATCTTCTTTTAGAGAACTTGTTGTCACTGATCTGCCATAACACCTAAGTCGGCCAGGCTGTTCCTTTCCAAACACTGCCCTAAAGGCATCATCAGCCGTTTCCCCGGAAAATTGTGTAATGGACATACATAATTTGATGTATTTATCATAAAACTATTTATTTCATTGGACAAGACTAGGGAGTTAGCTCACTATATGCTCTTCCATTAAAAGAAAAAGCAAAGCAAACTTAATATGTGATTACTTATATTGACTTGTCAATTTTTGCTTTATTTTAACGTCATAATTTCATTAAATTGGTTTTTTTTTTTTGGGAGGGGAAAGATATACTTTCAGAGTGACTCATAACCAGACGTTAGAAAATCATGTACAAGCACATGGCAAGCACCAAAGAAATGAAAGGTACAAAACACACAATGTCAAAATCACATAGAAATCGAAATTACTACAAAGGAATTGATTGCCTTTTGTCTTTCTCCTACTCATGATGTGGATAACAAGTGTGCACTTGTTATTACAAAATGAATTTCCCTTCATAAACTATTGTCAACCATGTATACTATTGGAATTGGAGCACAATGTGAACAAAAAACTTGGGAATTGAAACAATAAACTGACCACAAAAGCATATCAACAATGAAAGATGGATAGCCATCCCACACTTTCCACCTCCAAACAAAATGAAAAATAAGATGAGAGTAAAATAAAAGAAGCTTTTATATAATCATATGAAGGCTACATAGGATTCTTACCTTGAATATCTATCAAAAAATGATGTTTTGAATTGATGTTGCATTAGAGACTATAAGTGCTCATTCCTCCTATAAAATTACAGTTACAATAGATAAACCTATTGATATTTTTACTACAAAATGGAAGTAACATAACTGTTGATTTCTTCAAAAGACAATAGATATATAGATATCACAGGCTACAACCATATGCAACCTATGAGATTATGGGAGAATAAAAGTGTGCGGTAACAATGCACATCCCCTGAGAGCAATCTAGCATTTAGCAGAACAAAACCAAGTACTTGAATGCACATTCCAAAAGCAAGATCAGGAAGAGAAGCAACAAAACAAAACTTTGAATGACAAGTAGGGGAATAACAACAATGAATATAAATTCTCGAATCTTTAAAGCGATATTCATCAGACCCGCGAAAGTAACTAATTAAGAAACACATATCTCATATTGAATCAACATAAACTCAAAGATAAATCAACTAAAAAGAAATAAACTAATCAAAACAGCTTTAAACACTCATAATATCACTCTTAAAATAGAAGAGGTGAAAAGAGTACTATGAGGAAAACGACATTACCTTTCTTCGGGCAGTGAATTGGAACGTGACGAGCAGGAAAACAATCTTCACCACGAGACTCGAACACTAACGACAGATGAGAATTCTGGGCAGAATCTCGGACTCGAACAAAGCTTGGGAAAATTGATCTGCGAAACGAATTAGAAAATGTGATACTCTTATCGACACTTAACTCTCCCTGCCTTAAATGTGTTTCTATATATATATTTTAACTATTTTCTTCAGTTGCTCTAAATGTTTTTGCTCAAATAAATCCCAACTCTTTTCCAACCCCTAACAGTGAACTGAACTGATGAAGCTAAATTACTAGCTACACTCCCAAAAATCGTATAAAAACACAAGAATATCAAAACCCTAAAGCTAAAATTTAGACTTTCAAATATAGATTTTCTTACCTAATAAACCCTATTCCAACAAAATATGTCTGAAATTGTGTTCTTCAGTGAGAAATTTGAGAGAAAAACATGACGGAGAGACTAATTAGCTTCAGTTCATCTTGCCAACAACCCCAAATAATCGATTCATTCTTATTCCTCTTCTAAACACAAAACAAAAATCAACCACTTCAGCTAACAAGAAGACTGATTTAGAACTTAAGCTTGACGAAATACCTATTGGAAAAGAGAATCGTACTTACTCTTCAACTCTTCGATGACTTCAACTCTTCAGCTCATCTTCGGTGACATCAACTATTCAGCGTCTTTTTCTCACAAATCTATATCAAAGAAGAGAATCGATTCTTTGGTTCTTCAACTCTCTTCACCTCTCTTCACTTAGGTTCAACTAGCTCAGTGAAAGAGGAAAGCGTGAATGAGGAAAGTGAAGCGTGAAAGACTGATTAATGTTTTATGATTTATTAATCTTTATATTTTTTGGCCAATAAAAAATGGGAGGGAGGGTTAAAAATATTGGAGGGAATAAAAAAATTTAGTGAAAATTTTAAGGCCACACTTATAATGTGTTGTTTTTTCAATTATAAAAATAGGACACTTTAAAAGTGTGGCCATATATGTAAATAGGTGTTGCCAATTATATCATATTGTAACAACACTTATAAAGTGTAGCCTATACCATTAAAGAGTACACTTTTGAAGTGTTGCCATTATTATCGTGACTAAAAGGTAAAAACTTTGGCTATGCTTTAAAAGCATTCCCAAAACTACTTTATGCAACACTTTACAAATGTAGTCCAGAATTAGTGTGGCTGTAGACCTAAAATGGTGTAGTGAGCTAAAAATGATTTATACTTCTTGTGCTCTATATGTCACAACTGGCATCCTCCTTCTACTGGCAACAAAGAGACTCATGTTACTGCAAAGTTTTTCCCTAGTCATAGCAGTCATTCTCTAGTTAATTGTACTAAAAGTTCAACTGACAATGTATGTCAAGCTTCATCTTCATCATTTACTGTAAAATACACTCCTTATATCAATAAAGAAGTATGTTCAGTTTCTAATTTTGCTTCTTGTTCTAATGATGATTGTTCTCCTGCTGAGACTTATACTGATGAATTCTTATGGCATGCTAGACTAGGCCATGTACCCTTTGTAAAAATGAAAAGCATTTCCACCATACCTATCCATTTTTCCACAAAACAACCTTTTACTTGTGCTATATGCCCTATGGCCAGGCAAACTAGAATTCCATTTCCCGAGAGCATAACCTCCACCACCAAAGCATTTGAATTACTTCACATTGATCTATGGGGTTCATACTACATTCCCACTCATTATGGCTACAACTATTTCTTGACCATGGTAGATGACAACACTAGATCAACTTGGACATAATTACTTAAATGCAAAAGCAATGTCTTACAAACTATCAAAGCCTTCATCTCACTCATAGAGAATCAATTTCAAACCAAATTAAGAACCATCAGGTCTGACAATGGTTTGGAGTTTACCTCCAATGAAGCTAGCCAGTTTTTCTAAGAACAAGGGATAATACACCAAAGGTTTTGCCCCTACACACCCCAACAAAATAGTGTGGTAGAGAGGAAGCATAAGCACCTTCTTGAAACAGCTAGGGCCCTCATTTTCCAATTTAAATTACCTATGAGGTACTAGGGGAATGTGTCCTAACAACTACATACATCATTAACAGATTACCTACCAAACTCTTGAAAAATAAATCCCCATATGAGTTATTGTATCATAAACACCCTACATATTCTCACCTTAGAAGTTTTGGTTGTCTATGTTTTCCCACTACTTAAAAAACCCATAAGGACAAGTTTGAACCACGGGCTACACCACACATATTTGTTGGCTATCCTTTCAATACAAAAGGTTACAAGGTTTTGGATTTAGCTACCAAAAGAATTCATGTGTTTAGGGATGTTGTTTTCCATGAATTCATCTTTCCCTTTGTAATTGCTCCTGTTGGCTCCAATTTTGCTTCTGTTTTGAATTTACTTGTTAATCATTCTACCAACCTACCTAGTATGCCTAGCACAATCAACATTTTTTATACTGATGATTTACTAGATACAAACACATCACATTAAGTCACAGATAACCAAGTAACCATTAACACGGAAGCCCCAAACATCACCATTGCACCATCCATATCTGCACTTATTTCATCATATGATAATCCACATGCCCCTAGAAGAACAACTAGGTCCCTTCATACCCCCACTTATCTTAAAGACTACAACTACATTTTACCTAACCTACACTCTTCTACCTCTACTGCCTCAAGCTCACACCCACACCACTCTCTCACCTCTTTTGCAACTAACCATGACAGTATTTGCTTCACTTCTTTTTGTCCTGATAGCCAGCAGTTGGTTGAAAACATTACATATGATTGTGAACCTTGTTCATATGAAGAGGCAATCTTGTCTCCTGCCTGGCAGAAGGCAATGACACAAGATTTTGAGGCATTATATGCCATAATACTTGGGAATTGGTACCTCTGCCCAAAGGCAAGAAAGCCATTGGTTGTAGGTGGGTGTATAAGATCAAACATAAGGTAGATGTGAGTGTGGAAAGATTCAAGGCAAGGCTGGTAGTTAAAGGATACACTCAACAAGCTGGGATAGACTACACTGAGACTTTTTCTCCTGTGGTTAAAATGACCACTGTTAGAACATTGATCGCTTTGGCTATTAAGAGAGGCTGGAATTTGTATCAGCTAGATGTCAACAATGCCTTCCTTCATGGTGATTTGAATGAGGAAGTGTATATGACATTACCACAAGGTCTTATGGTAAATGGTATTGACATGGTGTGTAAATTGAAAAAATCATTGTATGGCTTGAAACAAGCTAGTAGACAATGGTATGATAAGTTGGCAAGCAGTCTTTGTTCTAGAGGATACACACACTCAAATAGTGACTATTCACTGTTTTATAAAAGAAAATGATGCTCTTCTTTGGTCTTTGTTGCAGTATATGTTGATGATGTAATCTTGACTGGGATTGACCTAGAAGAAATTGACTCCTTGAAGTCTTTTCTACATGATCAGTTCAAGATAAAAGATTTGGGCAAATTGCATTATTTCCTGGGGTTAGAGATATTGTATAGGCATGATGGTGTTTTGATTTCACAAAGAAAGTTCACCACTGACCTTTTGAAGGAATTTGATTGTTTGAATTACAAGACTGTTACCTCACCACTGGACTGTACTGTCAAATTAAAGGCCACTGATGGCAAGTTGTTGTCTGATCCTACTTTTTACAAAAAATTAGTAGGTAAGCTTTATTTTCTCACAAATACAAGGATGGATATATCCTATAGTGTACATCAGTTCAATCAGTTCATGCAGACTCCTAGAGAACCACACTTGAAGGCAGCTTACCATGTTCTCAGATACTTAAAGAAGGATCCTTCATTGGGCATTTTCATCTCCAATACTCTGCACTCAGTGTCAAAGCTTTTTGTGACTTAGACTGGGCAGCTTGCCTTGATTCAAGGAAGTCAGTTAGTGGTTATCTAGTCCTTATGGGTGATAGTCCCGTTAGTTGAAAGTCCAAGAAGCAAGCCACAATGTCTTTGTCCTCTGCAGAAGCAGAATATGGAGTTGTAAGACGGGTGGTAGGGGAATTAGTCTAGCTTGAGAGGTTTGCTGGATGAATTATCAGTAAAGTGTCCTTTGCCCATACAAGTTTTCTGTGATAGTTAAGCAGCGGTGCATATTGCCAAGAATCCAATCTTCCATGAAAGGACTAAACACATAGAAATAGACTGCCATTTTGTCCGAGATAAACTTCAAGAAGGTCTGATTTCACTTCACCACATCCCTACAGAATCCCAGTTGGCAGACGTCTTCACCAAGGCCCTAACTGGGGTTAAACACACTACTTTATTACGCAAGTTGTCTGTAATTTCATCACCTCCAACTTGAGGGGAGGGGGTGTTGAGAATATAAAGTATGAAATTAGTTAGTTAGTTGATGAACAGTAAAATTAGTTAGTTAGTTGTGAACAGTAAAGTTAGTTAGAAATTCAGTTAGAATCAAGTTTGTTGATTAGGGATTTTGTATATATAGCTCCACATTGTAATACTTGCTGCTTTAATTCACATTCAATAAAAAGATATTTTTCTCCATGAATCTTCTCTCTCGATTGCTCTCTCTCGAACCAATGAGTTCTCCATTAATGGAGTTTGGGAGCTCACATTGTTGATTTCATCATCCCAAAAAGTCAATATAAGAAAGAAAGAAATGGAGATAATTTTTTAAGAATATTTTGACAAAGTTGTTTTACATTATTAAAAAAATTATTTAAGGTCTTTCTAGTTTCAATGAAGCTTAAGTAAAATTTAGTATTTTTTTTGGGGGGTGGGGGTGGGTTAAGTGGCTTTTAGTGATATTTAGTTAGGTAAAATTGAGATTTTCTGTTACGAAAAATAAGATAGTATCTTTCGATATAATAAGTAAAATTGAGTGTTCATTTGTGAAATTACTCTTTTCACCGACTAGTAGAAAATATAAATTCAAGATAATGAGTCTGCCTTTCCTTTATTGGCTCTTACATGATGCAATTTTAGATGGGAAAAAGGACGAATTTACCCCCGAACTTTGATAAATGGTACGTCTATGCCCTCCGTTATACTTTGCGTCCACATAAGCCCCTGTCGTCCAATTTTCGGTACACACATGCCCCTCTCACTAACGGACCCCTCGTTTTGTACACGTGTTTTAATCCTAATCAACTACCCGTTTGACCATTTTTTTAACCCATAAACCCACAACCCACCCCATAAACCCAATAACCCACCCGATTCCCTCTAAAATATCTAAGTTAATTAAACATTCCAAATGAAGAGTCAGTGAAGGTTGGAAATACTCCAATGGCGGCGGTGCCGGTGGCCTTGTCGATTTTCCATCTTTGGCCGCTGCTGCCACCACCAAAACGAAGAAGAAGAAGCCACAAACCCTATCCCTTCAGGAGTTCAACACTTATAGCGCTGCTAAGTAATCTCAAACTGCCGCCACTGTGGCAACCAAAGGCTTGACACCGGATAAAGTTTTGATGCTCCCTACCAGTCCTTGCGAGCGCACTGCGGAGGAACTTGGCCAGTCTCGACTCGGAGGTGGATTCAGATTGTACGGTTACGACAGGTAAAGGGGGAGGGGTTCGTCGAATGATTCTCATAGGCAGAGAGGGTTCCGAAGGGATACCGATAGGGAAATTGCTCTCTCTCGTGCCGACGAGACTGATGATTAGGGTGCAGCTAAGAAAACATCGGCTGGTAATGGTTTTGAAAGAAGGGGGAGAGGTGAAAGGGGAGG
>JAJOOI010020261.1:0-25173 GCA_029582585.1 Solanum bukasovii
ATATGGAAAATTAATTATAATACTACTACTACTAGACTAGAATGAGAAGAAGAAGAAGAAACCCCCCCCCCCCCCCTCATTTTTCACATGCAACCAATAGGGGTAAAAAGGCTTAACCCCGAAGCCCATCACATGCCACTCTTCCTTCCATTGGCCAATTCTTTTATTTTCCTCTTATCTTTCCGCCTTTCCAATGCCAACGCACATGCCCTCTCTCTCTCTCTAGTCTAACTCAGTGTTGGAAAATAGGAAACTCGACCAAATACTCCCCCACTCCATCTTCTTCTGTTTTTTTTCTTAAGTCTCAATTTATGTAATAATTGATAGAATATCGAGAGTACGATAATTAATTTTTAAATATGTCTTGACAGTTTAATATTTTAAATTGTGATTTATAATATCTTTTACGTAATTTTAGAGTAATATAGGTTACTCCCTCTATTCCAATTTATGTATCAATTCTAGAATTTAGAGAATCATTCAAACTTTTTATGTCTTTTAAATATTTAAGTTTCTAATTGTTATAATTTATAGTAGTATTTTTTTATGTCTTTTAAATATTTAAGTTTCTAAGTTATAATTTATAGTAGTATTTTTTTATGTCATTTCAAATAATATATGTTGTTATTTCTTTGTCTCAATTTATGTGACAACGATAAAATTTTAAAAAAGAATCATTTTTTATATATTTTTAAATTGATAATTTTGTAATTTATAGTACTCATACTTTTGCACCCCCACCTGACCCTTACGTTGAAGCATGCATTTGACAGCACGCCAACTGCGGCCTATAAGTAACGAGAAAATATATGAATATGATTCGTCGTTAAGTGGGTGTTATTAATTTAATAAATATGAAGAAAATATTTTACTGGAACATGTTTTTTATGGGGAAGTAAGTGATTTTCTCATATACTCCATCTGTCCCTAATTACTAGTTCACTTTTGAATTCGTACATCTATTAAGAAAACAATTATTAACATAGTAAGTTTACCATTTTACCCCTATTAATTATGAAGTGGATGAATTAAAAATATAATATTTTTAAAAAGTTCAACATTTTCAAAGTAATTAATTGAGGGTATAATAGGTAAAAAAATTTGTCCTTTCTTGATTAGTCAAAATGGACAAGTAATTAGAGACAACTAAAAAAGAAAAAATGGTCAAGTAATTAAGGACATAGGGAGTATAGTATTTATTGGTGAGTGGAAAGTTCAATCTTCATAGGCGCACAACTAAGCATTTTTGGACATGAATTGGGTAATATTTGAAAAATTAGCTACATTTGAAATTGAGTTGAAAAAAATATATATTTAAAAAATAAAATTATATTTTGACAAAATATTTCACTTTTTAAAAATAAATTAAAATTTTATAGAGAAAGTAAATTTATAAACCTTCTAAATGATATTTGGATTGTGAAAATCAAAGGAAACGATGACCTTGGCCTGTACGCAATCTGAAATCAAGTAAATTTATTTTTTGTCTCATAATCCTCCGTTGTTATACATATCACGATATGTAATACACTAATACTAGCAATCTTCCTCAAACGAAAGGGGAGGTAGAATAAAACATGGATTAGAGAAAGAAATATGGATTAAATTGTTAAGACTTGAAAGCACCTAAAATAAGTCGATTCAAGTAAGTAAATACACGTTTTTCTTTTCTTCTTCGACATAAGTGGGAGTACATAGGTAAAATCTCAGATGCATTTCTATCTGGCTATGAGTTAAAGGGTAAGTGATTGAGCAATGGGCTAGTATTGGACTTCTGTTAAAAGTTTGGGCCATCTAAAGGGCCAATTTGCCTAGGCCCATTTAGGAAATTTCATTTGAGGAACTTCGTGTTGAGCAACACATGCTTTATGAATTATTCCGAGTTTTAATTACAATTGATAGTTTTAAAAATGGAAAAATTACCAAATACACATCTTATTTTTATCATAATCTCTAAAATTCCATACCATTTTTAAAAAAATTCAAAAATCCCCTCTCAGATACATCACTTTCCTCTTGCTGATATATTTCTATCCCTCTAGGATATATCTCTCCCCTCTCGGATACATTCCTTCCCTCTCAGATACATATATCCCTCCCCTATGTATCTAGATCCTATCCCCTTTTTGATACATTTCTCCCCTTCGAATACATCCCCTCACCTATGTATCTGGATGTCCTATCCCCCTCTCTGATACAACTCTTCCTTCTCGGATACATCTCTCGCCTATGATCCGGATGTCTATTGATGTATCCGGAAGTTCAATGATGTATCCAAATGTTCAGTGATGTATCTGAAAGTTCAGTGATGTATCCGGAAGTCCAGTGATGTATCGAAATTCATAAATTTGAAGGGACTTTTTATAATTTGGAAAAGAGTAGGGAAATAATGTACTTAGCTCCTAACAGTATGGAATTTATGTAAATTATACTTTAAAAATTGTTATCGAATTCGGATAAAAATGATTGAATTTTTGTATATATCATGGCTTATTATATGAGAAACTTACATAAATTCCATTAGTTGAGGAGTCAATTACTTAGATATACTCTAGTTTGCAATATTACGTATCTTATTATATTTTGGTGCCTTTAGATACATAACATGTATATCTCGAATACATAGGGTCAAATTTATGTGTAATTTGTGCTAGACACATTGTATCCAAGTGAATTCACATGTATATGAGGTACGTAGCAAATCTCACTCGCCTCCTGCCTCTCTCCCATCTCGCTCGCCACTCTTCCATGTATCTGGTATCTCAGGTACATGTGAATCACTCCAGATATATACTAATACATGTCTCTAATGTGATTTGCATGTGTCTAGGATACATACAAATCTCGCTCACCTCCCTTCTCGATTCAGCTCGTCTCTCTCCCTATTTTCGTGTATATGGTAGCAAAAATACATGTGTCTTTACGTAAGACTCTTAATTAATAATAAGATATGTAATGTTTTGAAAATGTATGTAATAATAGTATATACAGGGGCAGACCTAGAGGTTGCCGATGATGCTCACCCGAACCTCCTCGGCAAAAAAATACATTGGATATTTAAGGTATTTTTAAGAATTTTTATGTTTATATATTAACTAGTAAACATGGCCGCGCTTCGCGCGGTGCTAAAAAATATTAGATTCATTATTTTTTTTAAATAGTATTTTAATTTCGATATTCAAATTCAAATAAACTAAATACTAAATTCTTACTCACTTTAATTATATTTTAAATTTCTTCTTGACATATTAGCTTCATCGAAAAAGAAAACAATTCCTTAAATTAGCACAATTTAAATATCCCATTCATATTCTTTTATATTGAAGTAGTAATAATTGAACGTTAATATGCTTTTATCCATTTAAATGCGTTCTTTTCTAGAGTTATGATATAGTAATAAGTATAAAAATCACTTAGTTATCAGGTCATATACACTTTAAGTGATAAATAAAATAAATGCTTATAATATGTCATTTTCTTATGTAAATGCAATTGTTAATGATCTTGTTGAAGAAAAAAAATACTAAAAATTAAATAAAAAATACATGATTAATAGCCTCAGAACCTCTGCCTTAGAGAAATTGTCTTAAATAAAAGAAAAATATTAAGATCCTATATATAAGAATTTTTGTACAATGTTTTTCTATCATATAACTGCAATTAATCAACAACATAAGCATGTGTATAGAAAATAAAGTCAATATTAGTGATAAACAATTATAAATGTGAAAAAACTACATAGTAATTCTCCTCTTTCCAAATTTCTTCTAAATGACTCTCAGGAGCATTATTAAATTTCAAATGATTTTAAATTTTATCACCATATTGACACATTTTAAGAAACCACACCATTGAACAAAAGAAAAATATTAATATGAAGAAGAAGAATACTATATATATATAATAATAATAATTTGTAACATAAATTTTTAAACTTTTTATGTTAAAGATTAAAAAAATTCTAGAGATATAAATAAGAAAAGGGAAAGAATTGAAAAAATAGATGACTATGAAATTATGAATCATGACCCAAGTGATGTCTCACTTTATCTAATTTTACCGTATATATGTAAAGATTTTTATGGATACAAAGAAACTACTAAATTATCAATAATAAAAATGAGATATTAAACTATGAATCTTCTAACTTATGTCTTATCATTTCACATTATTAGGGAAGTTCAATAGCACATATTTTGACAAATCCCACAATATGATCTAAATTAGATAAGGTAAAATGTTTGAATGTAGGTTAACTTAAAAAAAATCAAGAATAATTTCAATCAGCTTATCAGTTGAGAAATCGAAGTCTAAATAAAGAATGATATTAAAAGAGAAGTAAGCATTAGTTGTAAACAAACAAAATATCAAGAAAAATTGTGCATGACCATTATCACTAACTAAAGCAACTAAAATGTCAATAGGAAAAATGGGTTATTTCTCTATCAATAATTATCAATTTTTTGTACTTGCCCATAAAATCCACATTAATATAAGAAGTAAAATAATGCATATTGTGATAATCCACAACATAATATAATATAAATTAGAAAAGATGATATTCTACACATTAATGTGAAAATAGCCTGAGATGAAACTCAATTCATCAATTGAGAAATCAAAATTAAAATAAAAAAACAACATTAGAATAGAAATAAGTACAAGAATGAAGCAATATAATAACATAACATGATAAAATGACAAAACACAATTATACAAAAATAATATTTTGTTCCAAATAAATTCAAGAATCTATAAAATAGCAAACCAATTGAAAAATAGTCATCTAAATGATAATGATGAAATTGTGATACAAAAAAGAAAAATAATTGAAAAGAACAGTCATCTAAAATGATAATGACGAAAGTATGATACAAAATATCCTTATTAAAATCTTATATAATATTAATATTTGTAAACAAAATAAAATAAAAAATAAAATGGTACCGGAAATTGCCTAAGCAGTCCCATCATAAGGGAAGCAATTGGTGAACAAAAAGATATTTCTCCATGACATAAATAGTTGGAAATTTATAGTAACTATGAAAGGAGATAATGCTTAAACTCCACAATTGATTTTGAGACAAAAAAAAACATTTAATGTCATAAAAGAGTATAAATAATAATTAAAAGAGAAGATCAAAAGTTGAAGAATTGGTCATGATCTTAGACGTGGGGGAGAGGGAGGGTTGATTGTTTTTACCAATAAATTTAATAAATTAATTACAAGTGATTATGGATAAAGAATAAAAGATTAATTAAAATATTTAGACATTAAAAATTCCAAAAAAAGAAGAAAAATTATAAATATGAATGGAGGCCATAGAGAGGTGCCACATCACCTTCTCTATGTTCCTCCTCTCTCTCTCTCTCTCTCTCTCTATATATATATATATATATATATATATATATTAATTTTGAACCTCCTAAATGTAAGATTAGAAGTTGGCTTAGTGGTTGAGAGGTTCAAGACTCACCTTGAGGTTTCAAGATCAAATTTAGGCACTACTCTTTTTTTTTCCGAATTCCTTAATAGAAATCCTGAATCTGTCACTAAGTATATATGGCAGTGAAATATGTCTATTATATAGTTTTTCCTTATTATATATCATGACGTGTATGTTTTCAATCGTGATCCATGTTATATGCTTAAAAGTCTTCTACATGAATTTTGCAAGCGTATAACTTGATAAGGAAAGCTATCGAATTTTAAGGTGACTTTGTGGAAAGAAGATGTTTGATTTATTTTCAAGTTTTTTTCATGAATATAATGGTTAATATAACCCATGTGGAAATGCTTAAATTGTTATTTGATATTTGTTATTTTTTTTAATTTTATTTTAGTAATTTGAACGTGATGTATCTAATCATGAATATAGTGTTTAATTCATCAGTGACCCTCTAAAGTTGACATGTTTCACTTAGGAGTTCGGAGCCAAAAGGGCAAAAAAATTGAGTGGAATTTTCAAAAGGACAACAAAAAATAAGGTTGAAACTAGAGCTGTCAAAATGGGCTGACCCAACCCAACCTTAACGGGTTAGAGAGTTAAATGAGTTGGGACGGGCTGACCCTTTTAATTAAAGGGCCTATAAAATAGCAGCCCAACCCAGCCCTAAGCGGGCCACGGGTTGGGACGGGTTGGCCTTTCAACCAAAAAACGGACAACATTTTCCTCTTAGAAAGGATATGAACGTTGATGTCCGATGAATACGACATCAATACATACATAAATTCATTCATGAATTACACATACTTCAGTGAATATTTACAAAACAAATACATAATAGCCAAGATACAATATTCATAAGATTCATCCGAGCAAAAAAACATTACATGATCACTATTTTCATAAACAAGACAATAAAGGAGAAGTGAAAAATTAGGCATAAAAACAAATGTGAAAAAGGTCAAAGATTCATAGTTATGATGGAGTAATGGACTTGAGCTAATAAGAAAATTTAGTGAACTAATGACCCTAAAGTGTAAAAGATATGTAAAAAATATAGTCTTGATTTTATATTGATACTTTAAAAATATTTATTGATAAAATCTTAACAAGTAAAACATTACTTAAAATATATATAATAAATATTTTTAAAATTCACTGTCCGCGGGCTGGCCTCTGAGGCTTGCGGGTTGGCCCTACGAGGCCAGTGGGCTAAATGAGACTGGGCTAAAAAGCCTCATTCCTAAATGGGCTGAAAAAATTGAGCTTAATCCCATTTAATTCAAGTGTTGGGTTGGACCGATCTAGCGGGCCAAGCCCATTTTGACAGCTCTAGTTGAAACCAAAGGGGCAACATTTAAAGGCGCAAAACGACAGGATATTTGTAAGTCGCCTTGCGCCCTGTAAGGCGAAAAATTTAGTCACTTTGAGAAGTAGTTCAGTGATCTTGCAAAAACAATCACATAATTGTCATATTAATCACAGCTTTAAGTTGTGCAGTGCCAGCGAACCAATTAGACAATGACCGTTTCGAGAATATTTTTGGGCTCTTGCATATTAATATGATGAAAAAATATATCGTAAATATTAGTCAAAGTATTTATCGTTTGACTTTAAAAAATGAAATCATAACAATTAAAAGTGGATGAAATGGTATAAACTTATGAATCGATTTCTAAAAGAAGTTTGGATTTTCATTTTTTTTGGATGAATCTAGAATTTTTTATTTTTTATTTTTTTACCCTCCCTAGGAGCTCTCACCCTTTTTACTCCCTTGGTAACTCAAACTCGCAACCTTCGAATTGAAAATAAAGAGTCCTTACCATCCGAGCAATTTCCTCTGATCGAAGAATCTAAAATTAGAAATCAAAATGATCAAATTGCAAAGCTAATGATTTTTTTCCCTTAGCTACCCTCCTATCCCTATCATTACTCCGCACATCACAAATATGCACGTTTTTTAGTGTTTGGTTCATAGAGTTAACACGTCGACATGAAAAAAAAATATACATTTCTATTTGGTCCCCACACTAAAGGAACTTTTGAGTGCAGTCTAGAGATTCTTCCAATCTTATAGGATTCCTCCCTTAGCTTCCTATTAATGTCACATAAGCCCCAATTTTAAGGTTTATAGACAAACTATTTATTTACAAATTAGGTAAGGGAAGAGAGAATCTATAAGAAAAAGACAGCATATCCTTTTCATAAAATAATTTTATTTCCTTATGAATTATGTTTCATTTGAACGACAAGTGAAAAAAAAAATTGAAAGAAAAATGAGAATGAATCTTGACATATTATAAATAGCATTTAGTACAATTATTTGCCATGCGCTCTCTCTTTTATACATCAAAAATATATTTCATTTTCGATTTGTTTGTGTTAATTTGTTTAAAAATATAATTTTTTAGTAATTATTTTATTTGATGACAAATTAAAATAGTTTAGCACATTTTATATATTTATAGTTTAAGATTATAAACTTAAAAGAAAAATCTTAAATTTTGTGTCAAATCGAAATAATATAAAACAAATTTAAACAAAGACAAGTGAGAAAGTATCATCTATTTTCTTGGAATATCAATCAAAATGAAAGAGAGATATGAGTTCAGGTAGAAAAGTTTTCATTTTAAGTTTAAGGGGTTGTTTGGTTGTAAGGATAGTAATGGAGCAGGGCGGGTGCGGGATAGGAGTATTAATTTACCCTGCTTCGCCCCATATAATATTTTTTATTTTATTTTCAACCCACTCTACTCTTTCCCGTATAGATCTGCTCCGCATGAATTTTTCAATGTTTTTCTTTGTTTTAATTAAATTTGATACTAAAAATAAAATTTATAAAAATAAATTAGTTTGCAAGCGTTATCTGTACATTATGAAAGGTAAAGGAGCATTGTGTCACAAATGACAAACACATAGGTGTAATCTGTAATTTAAAAGAGCAAGGTGAGTGGGTGGCAGCGGGGGTGGAGGGTGTAATGATAAATATGTGCAAGATGACAGTAATGAACATGTGACGGAGAAAGAGAGAGAACAGATACTCTACTACTTCTCTCTCTCTCTCTCTCTCTTTCTGCCGGAATTTAAATCGGAAGATCAAACAAATGGCCGACGAACCTGCGTTGACTCGATGGACATTTCCGGTAAATTTCAAATGCACTTAACTTTTTGAATTTTCAGTTTTGATGTTAATTTTTTGACTGATCTCTTTACTCGATTGATTTTGATTTTCGAGTTATAGTTGGATCAAAGGAAGAGATTTTGTGGTGTTAGTTTGAGATTTTTGTAAAATTTGATTTTGTTTCATTTTCAGCTTTACTTTGAGTTCTACTTGCTGACATTTTGTTCGTTTTCCTCTGCCTTTTGCTGATTTTTTTTTGTGCTGAACATTGTATCAATTCATGCTCGGAGTGATGGTTGAGAGTATAAAATGAAGAGATTTTTGTGGTTTGGTGACTTGATTTTTTATTTGTAGTTTCGAAAGAAATTTATTGGATTTGTTTTGTGAATTTTTTGGCTTCGATTGAGGCATTTTCTTCACTCTGTATTCTGATCTGAAGTGAAGTTAACAAAGAGTGTACCTACAACAATTTATAATAAATTGCAGTAAAAATATATTTAAACTAGGTGCAGATATTTTCCTCTCTTTTTAGTATACTATGGTATAATCTACTCTAATCCAACAGTAGAATATCTCTTGACTTGTGCCCTCTAGGAAAAAACAACCAACAACATCATGTAACTCAAATAACTCCGGATTAGTTGAATAGTTCAAAACATCGCCAGTAGAACACCTTCCTTCAATGTAAAATCTCTCTCTTTTGAGTGGTATTAAGTTGGAGACATTAGAATGTTTTTTCTTTGTCTCAACTCTTTCTTTCACTACATTAACCTCAAAACACAATATAATACTATACATCCACTTTTTCTTGCACACACAATACAAGGAAGAAAACATGCTTTCTATAGGTGTAAGATTTCTTCCACAAATAAATGTCAAGAAAATGGATAATTATTTGAGGATTAGTGGAGCAATTAGTAGGAGCTAACGAGGAGAACATGCCATTATGGATACATAAGTTAGAAAGAATTATGTCACCACTTTTTTTAGTTTATGCCTACTACTTATCATGCATTTAATATTTTTTAATTTGTGATTGATTTTAAGTTAAAATTTTATTTGGACATGCAATTTGAATATTTGAGTTTGTATTTTTTCGTATAAATATGAAAACCACGTAATTTGTGAAAACTATCAAAACTTTCTCAACTTTATACAATCTTACAGAATGTGCAAATCATATTTCATAAACATGGAATTAGAATATTCTAATGCACTGAATTGATAAATCACATATCTCCATGTTTTGTTTATAACTAAATATTTGCAATTATATGTTATCACGATCACATATCTCCATATTTCGTTTATAACTAAATATTTGCAATTATATGTTATCACGAACTTTCAAATACATAATTTTACAATGATTCACTAGTCCAATAAATCAACAATAATAGTAACTAGATATTCTTTGATAAGTTCTCTGGCATGGTACAAACAATCTCTTCACGTCGACCATGAGTTTTGTTTATCTTACGAAATTTAAAATAATAATAATAATAATTTATTTATTTTTGTAAAATATAACTTACAGGTCAAGTTTTATATTTATAAAATTTGACATCACAAAATTTAAAATAATAATAATAATTATTATTATTTTATTTATTGTAAATATAACTTATAGGTCAAGTTTTATATTTATAAAATTTGAAATCTCAAATCCTACTTTGTGGAGAATTCTCCCAAACCAAACGCCTATTTAGTTTAGGAAATATCTGACAGGAAAGATTGCTCTGACAATAGGTTGATATCACCCAATTGATTTTATACCTTTTTGTTATGATCTTTTGAAGAGAGATGCAAGCAGTAAGGATGAAAAAATATCAATGAAAAATTGTCTCAATTTCATTTATCATAGGGTTTCAAATATCTACATAACAAAGTAATGCACTTCTCCTACAACAAAAGTATTAGACTATCATTACAACTTAGAAACTGAATATTTTTGTAAATTAAATATTAGATTCTTCCTGCAACTAAACAACTAATTATTCTAGAAAAATTGCAGTAGTAACAGATGCATCAGCCAACACTTTTTGGCCTTTATTATGATGTTTCTTATTGTTTTCCAGAAAGTGTGGAAGGGAACTGAGATGTAGTTCTTAAGCAAGGAATTACGTCTTGTTTTTAATTAGTGACTGAATGTTCAAATTAATAGTTTTAGATATGACATTTTGTCATTATACAAGTCTTGATTTGAGTAGTTACTTTATATCACAATAAAGTTATGGTCTTCAAAGAAGTGTGGAAATTAATAAGAAACTAGCTGCAACTCGATAAATTGTTATTGAAGTTGAAAAAGAGTAAACTTGTTTTGTTTGTGCTAAAATTTAAAGAGAGAACATAAAGTATGTGATTGTCCTTGAGTAGATTCTTTCATGTATAGATAATTGTAACTTTGTGCTAACGTCCAAGAAAAATTCGAATAGATGAGGAAAATAAGTTAAGACTTTTCTGATTAGTCGGATTGTTCTTATCCTCGCCTTAAGTCATAATATTGTCTTCCAAAGAATTTCAAACTGAGCAGAAAAGAAGACACAATCATTAGTTAGTGGTTTTAGTTGATTGAAGTTCTACTAATAACTAAAGGAAATTAATGGAGAGGTGAACAGAGTAAACATGAATAGTTTGTTAAACCTTTTTGTTGCTGTTGTTCACATGAGTTGCAAATTTCTGAATGAATTATAAGTTGGATGTGCCTCTTGATGAAATGAATAAATTAAATAGGGGTTAGGGACATTGAGTATTTAGATACAACACTTGTTTTTGGTGTCCATATTTAGGATTTTAAATTGTTTTATGAGATTAAGTTTGGGAGGAGGAAGGTTCCTGCACCAGATGCATCTGAGAATGGTGATTCTGTACAAAATGGAAATGGATCTGTGCGGAACACTGCAGAATTATCCATTTTCGAGCAGTATAATCAGGTATTTTGCTTATGAAGAATAAGATGATCATAAATCCTAATTGACAATCTGACACACTTAATCTTTACTTCTGATTCAGGCTAATGGAGGCTCAACACACTCTAATGGAGTTCAGTCTGCCGGAGTGGATGGAAAACCGTATGACACAAAACCTAATGACCTTAAACTTTGTTTTTTGTTGCTCAGAGATATTTCATATATATAAGGACTTTCAACTGCCAAAGCTTTACTACCTCTTCCTGAAGAAGTTCACTTAAGTTAAATGATTCATTTTTCAGGCAAAAATCTCTACTTCCTCCTTTCGAGTCTGCAGAAATGCGCACTTTAGCAGAAAGCTTAACCAGGTAGTGTTGACAAAATGATCTGAACTCTGTGGGCTATTGCTGTTTACTGGACCTGGTTTCTATCTCCCTCACTGTCATTTTTTAGGATTGGAAACTAATTTTGCTAATTTTTTGTCTGTTTTACATTTCCAGGGATATTCTTCGTGGTAATCCAGATGTTAAGTGGGAGAGCATTAAAGGATTAGAGACTGCGAAGCGTCTACTAAAAGAAGCAGTTGTCATGCCTATTAAATATCCAAAGTAGGTTTTGTAAACACTACTTGGTTATGTGTTGTTTGTCTAACAAGTTGAATAGAGAGCAGTGTAGTTAAAGGCGCGCTTAAGCCCTGAAGCGAGGCTCAAAACGTGTTGTGCGCTTCGCCTCGCTTTATGTGCACTTCAGTGTCATCATCAAGGTTCTAAGGCAAACTTTTCCTTGCCAAAGAGCCTCTTCTGAAGAAGTGACTCTAAACAATTGATATTTCACTTTATCATCAAAAAATTTCAATTTATTTGGTCATATATTTGTCATTCATGTTTATAATTATTAGTCTTGTTTGTATCTTTTCTCCCTTTGCGCCTTTTTTCATTAAAGCCCACGCTTTATTTGCGCTTTGCACTTAAAGCCCCCACAGACCTTAGAGCTTTTGTTTGCTTTTCGCCTTTGATAACACTGATAGAGAGGTTATAATGTATATATTGTTGTGCCACCAAGTTTCGTACCGTGAGCCACTGACCCTCAGGTGAGAGTATTTCTCAGTTAAAAAATAAAATCCCTTGTATGCTTGTGGTGCAAGCTAAAGAACAAAATAATTAGTGTCAATCCAATCCAATAATGTCTTCTGACGTTCTACTTGTAATTTTTCATCGACTTTTTCTTTTTGAGTGAACATGATATTTGGAGTTCATATTTTTATTTATAATCATGATGTCCGGGACAACTAATGTGCACCCTGAGCAATTCCATGGGTACCTGCTATCTCCCACTAACACAGGTACCGGATCGGGTAACTCTATCCACCAAGGCTTGGACAGAGGGGAATAAATCACCTAATGTTTTTGTGTCTGCTGGGAATTTGGGAATTGAACCTAAGACCTTATGGTTCTCAACGAACTTTATCGACTCACTAATTCACACCCTTGGGTGCAATATTTGTAATCTTTATTACTGAACCAATATACCTTTTTCTCTCTTCTTCTAGGTATTTTAAAGGTCTTCTAACTCCTTGGAAAGGTATCCTCCTTTTTGGCCCTCCCGGAACAGGAAAGGTGTGTAATCTTTCTTTTTTACTGTGCAAAAGGTTCTTTTTAATCACATTATGTATCCTTAACTATGTGTCATTGGTTTCCTTCTGTTGGTACTTTTAGTGATGATCTGTCCAGTTTCATATTTAGAACACATGTTATAGCAAAAAAAATTGAACACATGAAGCTTAATAACTTGATATGAGAGGAGGCCAACTATATAGGTTGTTTTTGATGTTATATAATATCTATTTATCTTGTTGAATTTTTATTCTGTTAATTTGTAGACCATGCTTGCGAAGGCAGTTGCAACTGAATGCAATACCACATTTTTCAATATCTCAGCATCATCAGTTGTCAGCAAATGGCGTGGTATGTTTTCCCTCTGCAATATACTATAATGGTCTTTACTCTTTCGTATTTATCAGCTTGAGTGTTTTCATTTGGCAAACGCAAATCTATGAAGATTACGGGGTTGATGTGGATTTTCACTCAAACATCTTTTAAAAGAGGACAATAACGCCAAGTTTGAATGATATTAAAAGAGCACTGTAGAAGGACTGATATCACCATTCTATTAATTAATTTTTAATGATGTTAGTCAACCAAAAGTAAACACCATCCAATTTGAAATTAAGAAATACATTCTAGCTTGGTTTGTGCACTGATGGTCATGCTCAAATGTTTCGCTGTTGTTTCAGCTTGATCTATTTCTTTCCTTATAAAGCTTCGCTATATTTTTCCTTTTAATCTAGTGGAATGATGTAATATTGTGACTTCTCATGATTTATGAAATTTCTAGAACAAAGTTAGCAACACCAACGAGAATTATTATGCATTATTTGCTGTGGACGTAGTTGTATTTGTTTGCATTGAGGTCCAAACAGCTCTTTTATGTGTTGTCAACTTTGACAGAAGCTAGCCCATAATGTGGCTTACTTAATAAGACATCTGTATGTTAGGCAAGGGGGTTTTTGGGGTCCAGTTCAGATTTTCTGCACACATCAGAAGTAATGATTTCTGTCTTTTGTTGTCAACGCCTGCCTTTTTTATTTATCTTTTTCTGTTGCAATGTTAAAAAAATGTTTTTAGAATGTCAAACATCTAACTCAAACAAGATCATTCCAGTGTGTCTCATCAGCTTCTAGATGAATAAAGTATTAGACACCTTCTGTTGACAAAAGTTCTTCAGGTTTTGTGTTGTTTACTCTTTAGAAGTTTCTTGTGTGATACAGGTGATTCTGAAAAATTGATCAAAGTGCTATTCGAGCTCGCCAGGCATCATGCACCTTCAACCATCTTTCTCGATGAAATTGATGCCATTATCAGTCAACGTGGGGAAGCGCGCAGTGAGCATGAATCTAGTAGGCGTTTAAAAACAGAGCTGCTCATACAGGTGAAGCTTGATATTTGGAAGTGCATGGATGACATGTGATTAGTTATGCTTTTGCACGTAATAAGTCAAAAGCCTACACTTCATTTCTCAAACAATAATAAGCTTGTTACAGTAGCTGAACCTTCTTGTGAAATTTGCAAGTTTGGAATTTCAGCTGGTTAACACCCTTCTGAACTACTAAGCTTAAAAATTGTAATCCGGATTATTTTATCTTTGATATCGCTGTTACTCTAGAAAGTTCTCAAACTGATTTTGGCATGCTCTATCAAATTTGAATTATGTGTTGTTACACAGTCGGTGAGAAGTAAATCGACTGAGTAGGGTATCCGTTGGGACTTAAAACAGAGGAAAGTCACTTGACACTTGAGAGGATAGGAAACTTGATGCTGTTAAGTAAAAACTAAGTAACTGTTTTGACTCATCTTTTAGACTTAGCTAATAATCATGCAGGATCAGGGCAAATTGTTCTAAACAAAATTATAATATAGATAAAAGTAAGCCATAAACTTGTACAATATGCTTTATGTCAGATCTTGCTTTTTTCTTCCTGTTACAAAATATGTAATGGTTGAAATACACTGCAGATGGACGGTTTGAATCGGACAGATGAACTTGTCTTTGTTCTGGCGGCAACAAATCTTCCCTGGGAACTGGATGCAGCAATGCTCCGACGTCTTGAGAAGCGGGTAAGCTTTTGTGTGGGCTTGAAACATACTTTTCATGATAATAAGACTATTTGCGAGAAATAAATGAATTAGAGAAGAAGTATATTTTATTTTTCAGTTACTTTTTGCTTCACAATGTTCCCATTTCTTTATTATTATCTCCATAAATCATGTCAAACATTTAATTGTTTAAGTGGATAGCGACAACATGTGAAATTTGAAGCCAATAAATATTGATCCAGATAGTCAAGTATGGGTTTGGGACTTTAGCTTAGAGTTCCATGGGCTGATTCCCATAAATGCTTTCCCTTTGCATGTCTGGTTGTTAAATGATCTTTCATCTTTTAGCTGAATTATTACATATTGGATCTTTATAGTAATTTCCCTCTAGTTTTTGTTTTTAAAAGGATGGAGTGGCTGGGTGGGTAAACTTTTTATTTCATGCTGACTATCGCTTAATGAGTTACAAGACTTGGCTGAAAGAAGAGGACGCAGTCAGACTTAGTCTGGTCTTATTCACTAGTAGATACCTCAACTATTTCACTCACTTTTTGACTGTAATTGTAGATCCTTGTGCCCCTTCCGGAGGCAGAAGCAAGGTGCGGGATGTTTGAGGAATTACTACCATCCCTTCCTGAAGAGGCGCCACTTCCATATGATTTATTGGTAGAAAAGACAAAAGGCTTTTCCGGTTCTGATATTCGGCTATTATGCAAGGAGGCTGCCATGCAACCATTACGACGTCTAATGGCAGAACTTGATAAGAGGGAAGAATTGGTGCCTGAGGATGGTATGCTATATTTTATCCACTACTTTGTTGGGTTGAGAGGGGTAACAATTATATGTCGGGAAATAGGGTCTTCGTCTTTCTGATTTTCTACTGCAGTGATTGTGTATATGCTTATTATATTATGGCCCTTCTTTCTATCACATTCTACTGGGCTATCCGGTTATTTCTCAATACTGCCACATGCACTTCCTTAGGTCCGCAATCTCATTTGTTTGTACTGAACTCCTGTATTCTTGCAGAGTTGCCCAATGTTGGACCAATAACTGTGACAGATATCGAGATGGCACTGATGAACACCAGACCATCTGCACACCTCAATGCACCTAGGTACGATAGGTTCAATTCAGATTATGGCAGCCATGCTCTCCAGTGAAGGCACCCCGATGTATCCTCTCATTTCTGCTGTTGTCCTCAGATCTATTCAGCAATGTGCCAACACAGATGTTAAGTTTTTAAAACCTGTGTTTGTAAAATGTATGACTCTCTTGTGTTTTGAGCAATTTATCTTTAGTGTGCTCAATTTTCATTCATGTTGTTCTTCTATGGACTATGTTCTTTCACAACTGGAAACATCGTTCTTTCTTTCTTTTAGGCTTATTATGTTTCTCCTATAGAAACTCTATCGTAATGAGCATTTAAAAATGTTCGTATTATTACCACATGTTGTCTCTACATTTCCTCCCAAATCATATCATCGTAGTCGTTGTCCCATTTTGCCTAAACATCATAGTCATGTGTAAATATCTTGTCAATTTTACTTTGATTTCATTCTTTTCATAAGGCATAAGCATGTATTTCAACACAAGTTCACAATTTGTAATGCAAACATCATTTCATGCAATTTATCAAGCACTAGGAGGAAGTCATACTTTTGGGGGGAAAGCACTTCTAGTCTAGTCTTCTACAAGGTTAGATCTTTACTAAGCATTACATGAATGTGAAAATAAAAAAGTATAAATTATAGGAACCACATATTATAATTACTAAATAACATCCTATCCCTTCTAGTTTTTTATTTACCAAAAATCCCTTAAAAATGATGTTTGCGGGATACATAGCATTGTGCACGGGATACATTAGGTTTGATACATTCCACATAGCGGAATACATAGCATTGTGCATGGGATACATTAGGTTTGATACATTCCACATAACGGGATACATAGCGTTGTGCACGGGATATATAGGTAAAATAAGGGATTTTTGAAAATTTTGAAATAAGTAGGGATAAATGGATATTAAGGTAAGTAAATGAGTGTAGTTAAGTAATTTGTCCAATAAAAAAAGGTCTACTACAAGTTGTCATTAAAGAATTTTTTACCTACTATAAAGATTATGCAACTATAGAGAGGGGACTTTTAGTAGCTTAGTTAGTTGGCTACCTGAACTCCCACCTTGTTGGTGAGGTTCGATTTTCCACATTGTAATTCCTTTCCACATTTTCCATCCCCCCACCCCCAAATAAAAAAGAAGAAGCTACTATAAAGAGTGGCTCTATAGTGTAGAATGTGAGTTTACCCGAATTTAATGATTTTTGTTCAAACGTTGCATACAGGTTTTTATTAAATATTTATTGAAAAAAATGTCTGGGAATCCAAATTATTATTGCATAATAGTTTGAAATTGTCGTACAAAAACTCATAACTTTCAAATTTTAGTCCTCACTTGGAGTGGATCGTTTGCTCTTTTCCCCCTATTTTGTTTGTCTTTAATTTACACTCCTCGTGACAAATAACTTTTTTCGTATGATAATACCCACAAGTTATGTCTACTAAACATAAGTTTGATTGCTATAAGACAAAAACTAAAGATCAACTCATCTAAAGGGCAAAAATTAAAGACGTTTACTATAATGAATTGATTTGTGTAATTAGAAGACAATGTTGGAATATTCTAAGTTCCAAAAGAAAATGGAAAGATGATCACCTAATAGAATTTTCTTGAAGGATATGATGATGTATTTGAAAGTTTATAATAAGATGAAAAGGGGATCTCCTAATTGCCAACTCTAGTTTCAATAGCTATATTATATATCATCAAAGACGGCAAATGCACATGATGACCTACGTGGTAATGGGGTATCTTAGGCAACTTTCCGACTATGACTATTTTGTTTGCTTGCAATAAAGTAACCAATGCAACCTCATTTGTGTACTTGTTTTTCTGGCTAGAATGTTGCACCAAGATAAAAAGAAGTTCCATGTTACAACTTTAATTTGCTCCAATCGTCAACCTTTTATATTTTTTCTATTTTCCTTTTAATCTAGTGTTGGATACCATGTGCATTGTGTTAGATCATGGTGGAGATAATATATACATCTAGATGATAGATGAAATACGAAAAATTAGAAGTGAAAGCATACTATTTGTTCTTGTTATTTTGTTTTGACTCAAAGAGAGGATATATAGTACCACCCTCTTAGATCTATTTTAAAGATTACAAATACTTGTTGGAAGCTAACAAAATGCGAATATATATCGATTGGATATATTGATCAGATAATTTTTTTTTGCATGTACTGACTTTCTTGCAAATGAAGGTCGAAAAAATTGTATATACTGGCTTTCTTGCAAATGAAGGTCGAAAAAATCGTATGTAATTGACTTTAATTTTTTGCAAATGAAGGTTACAATCATGACGAAGATGTGCTAGTATTGGAAGATGTGATTAAAAAAACAGAGTTTTTGCTCATGGTTAATTTTAAAAATGTAATTTATGAAAATATTTTAATATGTGTATTTAGTATGTGGGATTCACGAGTAACAAGACAATGCATTTTCTATACCTTTTATTTTTATAAAATTTTGCACACTGACGGAATCACTTGAGAATTTCACTAATGTTTGTTAAAGATATTCTCTTTTTCATCGAATGATCCATAGAATGATTCTTATTTTTTGATTCCCTATTTTAATTTTTAATTTTTAATTTTTGTGTTGTTTTAAATTGTTTAAAATACTAGATGTGGGCTTCATGTGCATCATGTTAGGTGATACCAAATGGATCACATAATTTTATAATTCTTTTATGTGAAAAGAACATATATTATAAGATATACAAATTTATTAGGAGTAACAAATTTGTTTCATATCTTAGCAGTGAAAATATATATTAAAGCACCTTTAAGAAAAGGATGGCAGATATGCACTATGCTGACGGTTTATATGCCCAGGGAATAAAGGTTGCCCTATCTAGCAGATTATATATATTTAAAAAAATTGAAAGGAAAAAATAAAGGTATCCTTTATTTTTCCCCTTTAATTTTGTCGCATTATATTTTAATTTAAATATTTGTATATAAAAAAAAAAGAAGAGGAAATGAAAAAGAAAATAAAGAAGGCTAGAAACAACTTCAACAACATACCACGTTCTGCATAGTGAAATTTCACAAGTGGGGTCTAACGAGCAGGATGTGTACGCATAGAGACCCTCCTCTCATGTAAAAAATAATGAGGAAAAGAACAGTGACAACAATAGATAACATGATGATTGAAGCAAATGAAACATATAATAATTATAATAAAATCAAGAAATTATATGAAAGTAAGAGAAAAATAATAGTACTATCTATATTTATATCTATCTATCTATACTACCTTAAAAGCATGAACTCTCAAACTTGAATGTTGAATTACTATAATGCCCTCAATTAAAATACTCAATTATTTTGTTTATTAATTCAATTATTTGTATTATATTAAAAATAGATACCTTTTCACATTAAAGGGTTGTGATTTTATCAAAGAGTTGTGACTTTTCCAAAAGGTTGCGACTTTTTTGATGGGTTGTGTCATTTTCGATGAGTTGTGACTTTCCGAAGGGTTGTGATTTTTTCAAAGGGTTGTGACTTTTTCAAAAGGTTCTAACTTTTCTGATAAGACACAATTAGCACCTATTCATACTACTATTTGTTAGCTATTAATAGTGGAGTTTCCTCTCACTTTTAAACTACAATTATTTTTTATAGTTTTGTACTCTTCTTCTTCTTAAAAAATCTCAAGGGTTATTTGCAACAGTTGATTAAGTTCAAAATTCAACGAAATTCGAGGTATCACGTAAGAAAGAGTTTGTGAACAAATTATAGCAAATCATTCAACAATTCACACTCGTATTTTTTCTTACGATTTTCATGAGTTAAGAGTGACGAAAAGTTGTGGGAAAGACAATAATAATAAACAAATATGAAAAAAGTCACATGATTTGGTTAAGATATTTCTTCTTTGTTTTTTTATTTTTTTATTTTTTATTCTGTTACCCTCACGAAGGAGTTACTTTCTAATTTTTCTAAAACAATGGACATCGACATAGTCCATTGAATTATTAGTTTGGATGTTAAATCCACTATTTCAAAAATAGATTTTAACTTTTACTTATAATATAATAATATAGTCATGATATTAATTATTTTTTAATAGATATGTAAGTAAAAATGAAGGGATCAAGTAAAGCTTTAGTGGCAAGAGATTTCAATGAAATGGAACACTATAGTGAATATAGCATGAACATATATTTCTTCTTCCTTCTTCGTTGGTTATGTATTGTTCCATACATTTTTTTTCATTCTTATATTTATATTGACTATGGAATTTTTTTAGTATGAGTTTTCTCTTATTTTGTGTTCATTTTGATTTGAGAAAATGTTAGGTCACAAGAAAATAGTGATTGATCATAAAATAATCTTAAATCAAATTAAAGATTCTATAAATAATATTGAATTTTATTCATCTATTAACTTTTATTATTGAAAAAGTTTAATATTTTATATCACGATACATCCTATAAGATATTAGATTCTTTCATTAGACAACAACTATATGATATGCATGCGGCAGAAACAAAGAGAAGACTTCAATTCTACAAAGATAAGGTAGAAAATTAAAGAAATGAAAAGTGGTGATGTTGTTCATATATTATAATTAAATTATGCTACTGATATATATACAAAGAATTGGTCAAGCTAAATATTTGACATACACTCAAACCTCTATTTAACCATCATTCGTTATAACAATAAAGTATCTTTTTTTTGTTGTTGTAAAATTACCTCTCTATGATAGTCTTACTCAAGTATTAATAGAGTAATAATATTTTGTAAAAGATAGATTGCGTATAAAGATAAAATATTGAAATATTTATGGTAATCCTTATTAGTGTCATGCACATACTACATTTCAAGTATGAATATTTAAGAGAAAAATTATACTTAAATGGTGTCCATCATTTATGTTCATAACCTCAAGAGGAAAGGCTATTGGTGACATTTTTTGTATTGATATTTTTTTAAAATTTTGTTGGTTAGATTTGCTTACAAAATTGAATGAAGTAAAAATACTACTAATGAGATGTCACTTTACCCCCACATTTAAACTTTTAATGTATTTTGAAATGTTTCAATGATATCTGATCATTTTGATCTCAAAATACAAGTAACTCTATGATAATTTGTTTTAATTACTTAAAAACACTTGTCTTAAAAAGCTTTAATTTAGTAATATTAATTCTATTTTACAGCATTGTATACTATATATACAATATACACGTGTCACGCACGTGCCGTGAAACTAGTAATATAAAACATGTGTGAATGGTACTATGGAATCCACGTCCAAAGATGTAATCTTTATTTCAAACTTGTATGTTATTTTATATATCATGAACAATGAACATTACAGATACAAATATTACAAATGCTAAAATGATTATATTTCATCTTCACACAATGAGACATAGTAATTAACAAACTGATAATTTTGTCAATTCACTAGCAAAGAATCATGAGCTACTTAATTTTGCGATACATCAATCGCGAATATTGTACAATAAATGACATTAACTATATATACATACTTTTTCTATGAAGCGAGAAATTAACTAGAGCGTTCCTTAAAAAAATATTACAAGAAAAGCTTCTTATCATGTCTCATAGTCTGTGCGTGTTAATTACTTGTTGTGAGCTCCATTCTTGACGATGAATGCACATACGTCCAGTGGCCGATAGGTCGTTGTCTCAATTGAAATATCTAAATGAATATTTTCGACAAATTTAAATGTTTGTCTATGTATTATGCCTTTTCGGAGTTACTATTTGTATTCTTCTATCTTATAGAGAAGACTTGCCAATGTATTTACAGCCAAGTACTCCCCCTAATTTGCCTTAATGTTGCATGCCTTCATCTCATTTAACACTTGCATAGCCACCAAAAATACACAAACATCATCATCCAATTCACCAAGCTTTGACATCCCACTCTTTTCACCTGTTTCAAAATAACATTGTTCAATAATAACACCACATAAATAATAATAATAAAAAATTACGATACGTATGGGCTATTTAATATCGATTTACTCTAATCACTAAAAAAAATAGCGACCAATAACTTATATCGCTAAATAGCAAGAAGTTGTCATAATCCTATTTAACAATAAATTATCAAAAAAAATCATGTTAGCTACGATTTGATTCTCTGAGGGTGACTCTCTCAACAAGATTTTTTTCATTTTCAGTGGCTCGAACACGAGACATTTGATTAATGGTGGAGGAATCTCAATCATCCCACCACAATCCATCATGACTATTTTTCAATAGACTTGCATTGGCACCTCTTAGGGCGACTCTCTCAATAAGATTTTTTCCATTTTCAGTGGTTCAAACACGAGAGACCTCTGATTAATGATGGAGGAATCTCAACCATCCCACCAGAACTCATATTAGTCGGTGAATATATAAATTTAAAGTAGTATGTTTTTCTTACCATAGGAGGGGCAGAGGAAGCAAGAGAAATTGAAGCTGATGCTGGCTCTGTATTTGAAGAAGTAGTTGATAATAATCCCACATTATATGCCATAGTTCCATCAGGTTGAAATAATCCATAATTTCTCTCTGAAGTTGGGCCAGGTTTCATGTCTTCATTAAACAAAGCAAACAAATAAATGTCCAATCTAACATTTGGCCTTAATGGGGTCCCTTCATTAAGCAATTGTCTTCTCAAAATATTCCTATTGTAAATTGCTGCATTTTGTAATGTAGCACCAATTTCATTTGTATCACCTTTTGATGGCCATCCTGTTTCAGATATTTTAACTTCTAGCCCATTAAATCCCATTCTTGCAATTGCAAATAAAGCAGCATCAACTTGTGCATACAACATGTTGTCATAATGTAACTTTGTGTATGGATCAATCATCCCTTCATTTGAATTGAACAACACATAATCTAATGATATTTTATTTGGATTGTCTTTATAAGCAAAGTAAGGATATGCATTAATCCAGAAAGGTGATTTGGTAGTGGCTAAAAATTGCAAAAATTGTTGCATTATTTCATTTAGGTCAGTCCTAAAACTACCAGCTGATGGTGGATAAGAATTGGCTAAAACTGCAAGTGAATTAGGGGATGAGACTTGTATGTATTGGCTGAGTCCTGTTTTCACAAGTGCTGTATGAATGCTAACCATGGCTGGGACAAGATATGTCATTAAGGACATGTTTTCATCTGTGAATATCTCATTGCCTACCGCGATCCCCGTGATGTTTGTGGCTGGAAAATATGGCCTAATGTGGCTTGTTACCCATTGAAGTGCTTGTTGTTGATCACATAATGTAGCTAACATTTGATTCTCTACTGTAACAATTAGCTCTACGTTGGTATTGGCAAATGTTGTCAACACTTGAGGATTTGTGTCATATATTCTTGCCTTTGTTATCTTTAGAGCATGCAAAAGTTGAAGTACTTTCTCTGGTGGTGGTAAATTGTTTGCAACTTGACCATAGTTAATCCCAAGTGATTCTACTTCTTTAAACATATTCAAACCTGTTCCATACAATTCACAATATTATTAACAAGACATATCTATATATAGCACTATTAAAAAACGTTACAATTTTCGAGAAGTACTTACCTAAAAAGAATAGGAGAAAGAATGTTACAAGAATTTGAAACAATGAAGTTGTTGATGTCAAAGGGGAATCCATATTGTTGATTGATTTTTTTTTAGAAGAGAAGAGAGAGAGAGGGAATTGAGGGGAGGGAAGAAAGAAATATGAAGGGAAGTATATATAGGCATCTATGTTTGACAATTCTTTTCTTTACTTGTTTGAATTAATATATTTATACAATATGGTTTTTATTTAGTAATAATAATTATTTTTGGGGGGCAAAATATTATAAGTTGCTTTTGGTTTTCTTATTAATTGTAGACAAGTTTTTGAATGACTTTGTCTCGTCATCTTATTTTTCTTCACTCATAGGTTCTTTTGGGTTTAACCAGTATTTCCCGTATTTGTTGTCTTTTCAAAGAGGTCACCCTTAGTCCACTTGACAAGTATACCCGTTTCTTCATTCAAAAGAAAGCAACTACATTCATTATTTTATTTATTTGGCACTAACTGAATGTGGTGCATCAGATGAGACTGTTTCTTTCTTAATCAGAGGTCTCAGATTCTAGTTCTAGATATGAAAAAAATCTTTGGTATGTAGCAATTTCTCTTTGAGTCGGACTTTAATATAGATATCGGACACCGAATGAAAAAAAAGAAGACATAAGCAATCTCAACTATTTGACCTAATTTGGATGTTTGTTAAGTACTCCCTCTGTCCCTAATTACTTGTCCATTTTTCTTTTTATCGTTGTCCCTAATTACTTGTCCATTTTGACAAATCAAGAAAGGACAAAAAAATTTTTACCTATTAAACCCTCAATTAAATGATTAATTACTTTTAAAAATGTAGAACTTTTCCTCCACTTCATAATTAATAGGGGTAAAATGATAAACTCACTATGTCATTAATTGTTTTCTTAACTAGTGTGTCAATTCAAAAGTGGACAAGTAATTAGGAACAGAGGGAGTAAAATCTATCAATAAATTAGCTAATTCATATTTCGGAAAAGTTGTTTGTCTAATCTCGATCCATGAGGTGGTGAATCTAGAATTATGGTATATGGTTATGTTGTTCCATGAAAAAAAGAATATTTTTAGATGATGAATTTAAATTTTATACATTATGCATAGGGGTGTTCACAGGTTGGTTTGGATCGGTTATTGGTCAAAACCAAAACCAAACCAACTTAATCGGTTTTAAAATTATCAAAACCAAATCAAACCAAATATAATATACATTTATCGGTTTGGTGATTATCAGTTTCGGTTTGGCTTGGTTCGATTATTCGGTTATTAACCATACACAAAAATAAAAGAAACAATTCATTTAAAATGTGAAAAAAGTGACAACAATCCATTCAAAACGAAAAA
>JAJOOI010020263.1:0-18377 GCA_029582585.1 Solanum bukasovii
ATTTTATAGCTATAGATTTTCCAGTTTGTAGCTAAATACAAGTATTATTGCCACAAGATTAAAAATATGAAATAGCCACATATTTTGAATTTTCATAGCAAATAAATCAAGTCATTTGCCACAATAGAATGCATTGTGTCTACAATATAAAAATTGCTACAGATTTAATTTGTTGTGGCAAAAGAGTAAAATTATTTGCTACAAGTAAATATTTCGTAGCAAAATGTTTTTACTATCATAGCTACAACACAATTTTTTTTGTAGCTATAAGTATTAGTCCTTGGCCACGGACCATGTAAAGTCCATGGCTAACTTTTAGCCACCCTACATCTTGCCACGAATGCTACGAATTTTTTTTTTATGGCTAAAGTGTTTAGCTATGGAAAATTTCATATTTAGCTACAATGTGTTTTGTAGCATTAAGTGCATTTTCTTGTAGTGCAAGGGAACCAAGGGTGGAACTAAGGGAGCTCGAGGTGGTGCTCGTAGAGACTCTCAGACTAGTGGTGACTGCAGACAGTTCTATGTTATACCGGGTAGAACCGAGGCAGAAGCAATAGAAATGTTTGTATTTTTTTTAAGTGACCATAAAAAAGTCCAATAAGATTTTGGGAAAGACTAACCACTAGCTTAAGGTCTTTCAGTTCTAGGGTGAGTACTATTAGCTAGACTTTTCGGTAGATGATAACCAAATCTTACCTCATACTTTTCTGAATTTGTATAATGCCAGATAACTTTTATTAGAATTTTCGGTACTAGATATTGGGATAAACAAAATAGAGTTGATATCATTTGGGCAAATATGGTGATGAAGATCTTGAATATTCAATATATGATGGTATTGATCTATAAGGTCGTTTACCCTCAACTGTGAATTTATTTGTGTATGTCCTTGTATGGGCTTAACACCGATCGAATTAGGAATTCAAGGATCACTCAAAAGTCCAAACCTTAATATTTTCTCTATCTCCTACTTTACATCGAATTTCTCGTCCCCACATAATTTATTTCGTACTCATGACTTTATGTGATATTTAATTAGATAAAATTTATTTATATTCTTAAACTTGAGATGTGTTCTCTAACAAAAAACAATTATGTATGTGGGTTTAGTGATTAAAACTTTTCTTAATTTGATACTTTCTTAAAATACCATTGTTTTTCCCTCTCTTTTGTTAAGGCGGCATAGAACCCTATATAAACATTGGTGTCTGTTAATCCCAAATCTCCCATCAGTTTCTTTCAAGATGTGAAATTAGTTAGTATACTGCCTCGTTCCTTTTCTTCACCATCTTTAGAGGCCATGTCTAATGTTGTCGACCTTCACAACCATACGGAGAACAGGTAATAATGGTTTTCAAAATTAATTTATTTGTTTTTAGAGCCAAACATTCAAGATTTTAGGTTTATTTATTCAAGTTCTACAACGGTAGACACGGCCTTAATAAGATGGTGAAGAAAAGGATAAAGGTACAATTCATGGGTTTGCAATAATTTTTTCTTGTTTTACAGAGCTTTAATTGATTTGATTTTACAGACAAATTCAAGATTTTAGGTTTTGAACCCTTGCGCTTAATGGGTTCAATATAACATATTAATTCAGTTTCTTGAATAGATAGATCTTTAATATTGTTCAAGATACTGCATGGGGTATCTCTGTGAAAGAGGGGACCTAACACCATTGTCTACTATTTGCCTTTAATGCATGTCTGATGTGTGTATATTACTGTGGCTCAGGAAGAACACAGAAAATGCTTAAGATAGAAATAGAGCAAATAATAAACGGACCAACAAACCAAAAACTCTTGAACAATAAGGTTTATTCATGGTTGTTTTGTGTTATATATGGAAGTATTTGACTAGACAAGGAGCTTAAGATAGAAATAAGTTAACATACCAAATACCAAAAACTAGTTCCAGAAGTATCTTCCATTTATCTTGACCTAGACTGATATCGATGCTGATGATATTTGCCATTGTCTATTGTTTAGTGTGTGTGTATATATATTATTTGGGTCTTGCTAAACTGGTAGAGTGCTTTCTTTAGTTCTTTTGCAAATACCGAAAACTAGTTCCAGAAGTATCTTCCATTTATCTTGACCTAGACTGGTAGAGTGCTTTCTTTAGTTCTTTTGCAGAAGTTACTGTAGTCTTGATAGATATAAGATTGTGTATCTGTATCCTCTATGAAACATCTTATTAGGGAGTTGGGAAATAGATCTTAGCATGTTTGCTCTGTGTTTTATCTGTATATGTTTAGATGCACATGAAAAACTGAAGATGAAATGGACTCTTTCCTTACTGTGTCCTTTTTACTTGGTAAGCAAATTTGCAATATATTTTTTTTTTTTTTCTGAAAAACAAAGGCGTTGATCTAGTGGTAAGACCACAATGCGTGATGTGGCCCTTCCACATTATTTTTAAAGATCCAACTTTCTATTTGATGGCTTAGGCACATGTTATGAGTTTGAGTAATCAACTATGTCTTGTCAACTCACAACTGACAAGTAAAGTTACACACTCTATTGATGAAATTAGGGTTCGGATATGATATGAAATTCTAATTTCTTGAAAAATGTTGATTTGGAAATTTTTAAATATAAAATTGGCCCACAAGTTTATATTATATAAAAAAAGAAAAAGAAATTAATTAGGGGTGTGCATGGGTTTTGTTTGATTTATTGGTCGTTTGATTTTTGTACACCCCTAATTAAGGGATTGTTGCTCATAACTACTCCCTCCATTTCAAAAAGAATGGTCTAGTTTGATTTGACACGAAGTTTAAAAAAACAAAGAAGACTTTTGAATCTTGTGGTCCTAAATTAAAGTTATGTCAAATGTACAAAATTGCCCTTTAATCTTGTGGCCTTAAAAATGTCACGTGGAAAGCTGAAATTAAAATGTTACCAAAAAAAGAAAGAGGTCATTCTTTTTTAAACTGACTAAAAAGGAAATGATGTCATTCTTTTTGAAACAGAGGGAGTATTAGCTATGTATTTAGCCCACGATAGCAAAGGCTCAAATTAAAGATTAAATGAGGTTATTAAACATTGAGTCACTATAAGGAAGTCAAGTAGTTCGTGACTAACTAGCCTATGTTCTACCTTTTCACTTTCCATGAGTCAAAAAATGTAATGCTAGCTATGCCAACTAGAGCAAAACACTTGTAGCGAGTAAAGAACACCTCCATTTTATGATTTGTAATAGTAAAATATATATTAACGATATCTATATACAATATAATAACATCAGCTCGAGATATATGGTATCCATTTCTTCTCAATAACTGATATATGTGGGATTTAAGGTTTATCGGTTTATTTATTCAAGTTCTACAACTGTAGACATGGCCTTAATAAGATTGCAGTAATTTTTTCTTGTTTAGTGTTTTACGGAGCTTTAATTGATTTGATTTTAGAGACAAATTTAAGATTTTAGGTTTTGAACACAGGAATATCAGTATATTGTCATTGTTGATTCTTCAATTCCATAATTTGAGAAAAGTTACAATCCCCTCTCATTTTTTAATCTACTTTTGTTTTTATTTTCCATCTGCACTAATAAAAAAATAAATCAGTTGATTGGTTCAATAGCAATAAGTCTATTTTTTTTAAAAATACTTTATGATTTTGGGGCGTAAATAAAAGTGGATAACTAATATGAGAATTATCAGCTTTATGTCGAAATTATCAGGAGTTTCCTTCTTATACCTGAATTATTACTAAATATTTATCAAAACAGACAAAAACCATCTGTTGTTCACTTTTTGAAATATCACCATCGGATAGAAAAAGTGAATGTTTGATAAATAAGATGTATTTTCATAAACATTTGGTGATAGTTTCGATAGGAAACTTAGAAAACAAGAATTCTTTAAGTATGTTTTTTACTCTGGTTTTTAGTTAGAATAAATTTACCTAGTTGACTAGTTCAACAACAATAATTTTTGGGGAAATTTTTAAAACAACAATATTTTAGCATCTAATAGGACCCCTTGTCAATACTTTCAATATTTATTTAAAATGTCAAAATTTTGGTTTGTTATAAGGATGACTTTTGTATTTATTTAATTTGAAAGAATACAAATCTTTAACAACAAAATAGAGAAAATAAAGGGAGAAGATATTTCATAAAAGGTAAACATGCTTAAATCTCTAATCAGTTACTATCTGTCATCTCTCTCTTCTTCATTCAAATGTCCTTTCACCATTCTTCTAAAAAATTTCAATATCCATTTTCAAATAACTCCATTGAAATTGAAGTGGAGTTTTCGTTGATTTGCGTCAATTTTATTTGGATAAGAAACTGTTGAATTAATTGATTGATATTTCAAATTGAATTCCATCGATTTCTTTTAAAGTTCAAGATTATCAATGAAAATCGAAAATTGCTAGGTATTGTTTAAGTTTCAATTTTTTTTTGGATGAAAGTAGTTGGATTTGTGTATGTATTTGACATTTATATTTTAAGTTTGATTTTGATACAAAATTAGTATGAATACGAAATTCTAATATAAAAATACTTTTTGTGAACGAAATGAACTTGTGTTTGACCGTCTATTTTTAGATTTTAAAGAAAATTTTATATCCATTATAGGAATTGGTATGGATAAATGGTCATGCTATTATTTTGTAGCCGGTTGTTTTGAATACGACAAAATAAAATACAAAATCTAATACACCTGAAATTATAGGATGAATACCTATATAATGAATACATAAATAAACTATAGTTTGGTATTGATTGCATCCATTATAGGTTTTTTTGTATGAACAAAAGTTTATGCTTTTATTTCATAGCTGGTTCTTTGAAATATTAAATATATTAGGATACAATCAGTAAATAAGAATACAATCTGGGAAAAGATAAAAAGAATACAATTTAATAACATATTAATACACGAAACAAGAATACAATCTGAAAAAAGACAAAAATAATACAATTTAATAACATACTAATACACAAAACAAGAATACAATCTGAAAAAGGACAAAAAGAATACAATCTAAGAATATATTAATACACAAAACAATAATACAGTCTGAAAAATGACAAAAAGAATACAATCTACAATTTGATAACATAAATACAAAACTAATAGGCATACAAATAGAAGAAATACATAAATATGTTATATCTCATAGAATTCCGACAAAATGATATTATGAACTACAAAAGTTGTATCCAATTCATAGTACAAAAACAAAATAAAGATAAGATTACAAAATTTGATGGCATACAGTTAGAATGAATTCAAAATTTATGAATAAAAACCAATGAAAAACTGTGATAAATACATTGTAGTTTAGTTATGAGTTGTATCCAAACATAAGTAAAAAAGAATTACAAAAGGGAATACTTATTATATTTCCAGATTATTTAAATTTGAAAGGGAACAAGGGAATACATATGCACATAAAGATGAAGAGCCTATCGTTTCCTTTTCTTTTCATTGTTTGTGTCCTTACTCTTGATGATGTTTATATTATGTAATTGAGGAAGGTTTTGCATACGGATAAGGTCATGTAGATGCTTAGATCTGCTTTCTTCTGCCTTTCTAGCCATCGATCCTACATTATCGATTTGTCCTTGAGTGATACAAAGATCAAAAGACGAAAAATCGCTAAAAAATCGATCATTACATGATATACTTCTTGTATTCCTCTTTGAGTCCGCCATTAGAGAGAAATTTTGAGTTTTTCCTAATCAAAAACCCTAATCGAAAATAGAGGATTTACTAAGCAATTATACAAACAAATATATTGAAAGGTTTAAACAGATGCAAATCAGTAAAATACACAAAAATCGAAAAAAGATACATACCTAAAATCAATGAGATTGTTGTGAATATTTTTTGGGATATTTTTATCAATTTCTGAAAATAATCGAAAAAACGTCACATATAAAAGAGAGAGAAACAGGGGAATGAAAATTGAATAACAATAGAAGAAGGGAATTGGATGAGTGAGAATTTTTTTTGTTTTGAGATAATTGTAAATTGGAGAGAAAACGTTTGTTTGGTATTGTTGCAATATTCTTGCAAGACATGGGCCTTAATAGAGGAAAATAAGGAATTAAAATTGGATACATTTAATTTGCTATAAAACTAAAATATTGATCTTTTTAATAATTATTTTAAAGTATAGTTGTTTAAAATAAATATGTTAGAAATTTTGACTAGTTAGCTAATTTTCTCATAATTGGTTTTTCTACTAGAGTAGACCCATTTTCATAAAAATCAAATCTTATTTGAAGTCCCAAATCAATCACATTCTAACAACACAATTCTTTGTTCATAATAGGGCCATAATAAGGCAATTCACAAAACATCATTATCAACAATAAATATAATGATATTTTTTCATTAATACTCATTTTATTCTTTAAGATTAATCAAGTAGAACAAAAAATTAATCACTCCACTCACATTACTCCCCAACACACACAATGAAGGAAAATATACAAATTCTACTAGATTTACAAGGTTTAGGAGATCACTTGCTTTAATCTGATCAACTAGTCAATTCAAAACTTGTATTTTCCTCTTTCAAACGACGTCCAAAGCCACACAATCTATTTCAATCAAATATTTACAATAAGATTCCAGAATTAACAATACTCAACTTATGTATTTTGAGAAAATGGGTTAATCAATTCCGAAAATGATGTTTGAATCCACCAATCTTTACTTGAAGATGTTACCAAAGTCATTTGGAATTTGTTGGTGAAAACCATTTCGAAAAAAGAAATTACAATCAGTTCACAATCTCAATTTTAGTTTAGAACTCAAGTTCTTGAAAAACCTTGTCATTAGCCAATCAAAATCTCAAGTTTTGATGTTAAAAATCCATATATAATCAAAGGAAAATGAAATTTTAGGGTCATAAAAACTTACCCAAATGATTTAGCACAAGAAATCTCTTCAAAATCGCTTCTAAGGGTTTTAGCAAGGTCACAAATGAAAAATGGGGCTTCAACCCCAAAATTTACAGGTCAAAACCCCCCTCTGATGAATAAAATACAACCGTTGTTTCGAAAAAGTGAACCCCAAAAATAATTTCGACCTTCACTTTTGCAAAGGTTGCGATCGTGAATAGGCCTTCGCGATCGCAAAGGTCAAAGAAAATTAAACATTCGCAAAAGCGAATTAGACCTCGCTATCGCAAGCCTTGCCAACGTGATCCCTCTCTCGCGATTGCAAGATGCATCAGAACCCAGACCTCAGTAAAAGCAGTCAACACAAAAACATTGAAATGACCCTCAGGATTCGTTCAGCACCCCGTACACACAAATCATATATGAAATTGATACTCGACATTTCAGACTCAATGGAACCATCAAAACACGAATTTGAGGTCTCTTTGACTCGAAACTCGTGAAAATCACAAGAAATGAACATAACGCCTAAAAATACCAAATCAAGCTCGAGACCTTTAAAAATTCAACCAAGATCTCATCCAGACCTAAAATTCATCCCCCGAATTCAATGAAACTCTTGAAATTTCTATCAAAACATTCGTACCCCGAATATTGACCAAAGTCAACCCAAAAGCTAAAAATTTATAACCTTAACATGCCATCAACTTCTTTCTATCTAGAATCATATCCTCGATATTAGACATAAAAACACTAGACAATTTTTTCTCATCCGTTTTAATAAAGTCATCTAAATATTTCAAAATATTTCAAAATATCATTCTTTTTCCCTCTCTTTTAACGCGGCATAGGGTGGGTTGACGTAAGGCGGCGGGTGGGTGAGCCCTATATAAACATTGGTGTATACTACATTTATCCTTTTTTTTCTCCATCTTTAGGCCATGTCTACCGTTGTCGAGCTTGAGATTGAGGATCAGGAACTCTTGAACAACATTCAGGACCTATCTATTGGAGAACAGGTAATTATGGGTTTTTTTCAACATTCAAGATCTATCTATCCTGTTGCAAATTTGTACATATTAATTCAGTTTCTTTGCTTTATAACTGGTAGAGTTAATGTTATGTGATCAATGTTGTTCAAGAGTTTCAATTAATTGATTTTCATTGAAAGTATTATGTGTTTGCAGTAGTTTTTTCTTGTTTAGTGCTTTATAGAGGTTTAATTGATTTGGGTGTTAGCTGGATTTGATTTTAGAGACAAATTCTAGATTTTAGGTTTGTGGATTTTGAACCCTAGTTTTTTTTTTTTGGCTGCTTAATGGGTTCAAAATACTTTTTTTGTACATATTATTAACTCAGTTTCTTTGCTTTATAACTGGTAAAGTTGATGTTATGTGATTAAGAGGTGATGGGTTCGAGCCTTGGAAATGGTCTTGAATAGATATATCTTGAATGTTGTTCAAGAGTTTCGATTAATTGTTTTCATTGAAAGTATTATGTGTTTGCAGTAGTTTTTTCTTGTTTAGTGTTTTATAGAGGTTTAATTGATTTGGGTGTTAGCTGGATTTGATTTCAGACAAATTCAAGATTTTAGGTTTGTGGATTTTGAACCCTAGTTTTTCTTTTGCTGCTTAATGGGTTCAAGATACTTTATTTGTACATATTATTAACTCCGTTTCTTGGCTTAACTTGTAAAGTTGCCTCTCCAGTTAAGGCTGTAGGGTAATTTTTCTTCCTGTTCCCATCCTGGTACATGATTATGGCCTGTGTAGTGTTGCTTTTCATCATTTGACGAATAGAATATAATCTTTCCGTTGTACAGGCTTACTGCTGTGTTATTTGATTAGACGATACAGGTTAAGCTGATTGATGTGGATTTTTGTTTCAGACTGAAGTGAAGAGCAATTCTGAGGAAAGGTACCAAGTTGATTGTGAGAACAATTATCATGGTGTCTGTGCCATATGTTTGAATAAGATAGTGCTCCAAGAAACTGCTCTTGTAAAAGGTTGCGAGCATGCTTACTGGTATGTACATAGAACCAATCTCCAATCATTTACTGCCATTTGATCATCACTCCCATGATAGAATTATATCCAATTTACTGTTTTGGGTAATTTCGATCGCTTAAAGTTGGTTCCGAGCTAATTATCCTATGTCTTGTTAGTTATCTCCTGCAGTATGATCCGCATGCCTCTGATAGGATTCATCCAGTTTACTATTTAGGTGAACAAATCACTTACATTTGGTTCCGAACTATCAAGAAAGATAGCTTGTCGTTTTTTTGTTTTAGGTTATCAATAGGACTGTAAATAAATGGCAAATGAACTATAAAGAAAAGAAACTCACATGCCAGTGATACCGAATCCCTCAGAAGCACCTCTCCATCAGCGGGGTGAAGAAGGAATAAACTTTGTTGGCATTATTCTGTTTTATTGCTGCAGGGGAATTTTTGCTTTTCTATGTTGGGTGAATACAAGGAAAGAAAGGAAATTCGCTACGTGTGGCGATTCTATGCTCAATCTTCTCACCCGGAAGAATTTTTTGTTTCATTAGTTGTATTAATAATAGCCTATTTATTGCTCTTGCGGGATTCGTTTTAGTTATCATTTATGATTGACTTTTGTGCATCAATTGCATTGATCTGTGCTAGTTTTGTTAGCTTTCAAACGATTATGCATTGTTATTTTCAGCTTGACTGAACCTTACTTTGGTGCAGTGTGACATGCATCCTTCGGTGGGCAACCTACAAAAAGGAACCAACATGCCCTCAGTGTAAACATCCATTTGAATTTCTCCACATCCATCGCACCCTTGATGGAAGGTAACTAATTATTTTGGTTTAACTTTCTTTTAGTAAATGTGATTCAAGATGATGCTAATAATGTGGCATATGTGGTATTTAATGTACATCCTTAGTTGCACTTTTACTAGTAAGTATAAAACCATGTGCATAATTCTCCGAGGAGGGATTTAAGTATTTGTGACTTCTTTTCTTGATCTGTTTGTTATGTTGACAGGTTATTTATGATTGTCTTATTCACTTCACTAACATAATGATCTAATTAATTATCCGGTTGATTTTTGTAAGAGGTCGTGGAGCTGTATTTATTGCCTTGTTAAACTAGACCAGTAAAGGTGGGCTGTAGTTAATGGTCTCTTTTTTTTTTGTCAATTGTGGTGCAACCTGGAAAGGGCAGTATAAAGAATTTGATCTAGAGAGATCCTCAGCACTACTTGATTTTATTGCAAATTCCATGTTATGTATATGCCACAAGCTGACTTCTAAAGATTCTGACCATTGTTGGTATTACTAAGTTCCTAGAGATGCATCCAATTGACCTCTGAATATCTAATTTGACGTCACCTAAATAGGTAATTCTTGATAGATTCCTTGCAATAGAGATCTATATTGTCCTTGGAAGAATAGGGTTTGTTTGTCAAAAGCATGTTATCGGGTTGCATTGAGGACCAAAATCTTGTCTGGCATCGTCTTTTCCTTGTTTATTTCGTGTAGTTTTGCTCTTGAAAACATCCCCATAGTTGTGGTTGGTTATTTTTATCCTAAGAAATGATACATTGTTTCAACAGTATCCAGGACTACATGTTTGAGGAGAGTGTCTGCCTTCTACTGAGAGCATCATGGTTCAAACCCTTTGTGGAGGAAAAACAAGAAGTCGATGATTACATGGATTTCCTCTATGCATATTATGAGGATGATGAAGAGCTAGAAGACGACCATTTTACTAGTTCACCAAGTCTCCGCATAGGCAACAGGAGATGGGGCAATAATGGTTACGTCAGGGAAGGAAGGCAAGAAGCAAGTCCTGCTCATCCACCAAACTCCCATGACTCAGGTGCTGGATCATCACGCCAGACTACGAAGAATGAGACTGCTATTCCTAAAGGAACTGTTGGTCGGCGTGCAAAGAGGGCACTCAAGCGTGAAGCTGCTGATAAGGCAGCTGCTGAAAAGCACCAGTCGCATTTAGTGAGGCTGGGTCGCATATGATTTTACTCCATCCTTGAAGATCATGACATAGTGAATCACCACTGTACAATATCTCTAGTTCCTTCCATTTGTAGAGTAGTGCCCACCGTTTAGATGATGAGTTTACTAGATGGCATGAACCATTTTATGCCTGTTAATATCTCTCAGAGAAAAAATTATGCCAATGGGGAAGCAAGGTCTCTTATTTCCACCATTATATGTACATTGTTAGGTGATTATTTTCGTTTAATTCTTCCATGGTTGGAATGAGGTATAACATGACTGGAGGATTTAGCATTACTGGTGTTTGTGTTGCTATATTGAGTTTGTTCTGCGTAGCTTTTCGACTCTTCAACAGTATTGTTTTTGTACTTCTGAAATGTTTTTGTCAATTCTATTGAATATATGAACATGTTTCAGCTACAACTTTGAATGGCAAGTTCTGGAATCGAAGCTGTAATTGCTAATGTTCTTGAGAGCAAAAAAGGTGACAAAGATAAAATGATAGAAAGCTTATTTTTCTAAAATTTTAGAAAAGTCACCATCCCTTCTATTTCTGGACCCACTTTTGTTTTCATTTTCCATCTGCACAAATAAAAAATATAAAATGTATCAGTTGACTGGTTCAGTACCAATAATTTAGTTCTTTTAAAAGCACATAACATAACTGTACAATTCTTTGTTCATCAGCTCAAATTTCAACAAATTTACTAAATCCATGGCATCTTCTTCTTCTTCTTTTGTGAGTAATTCACAATACTCTCCTCGATGGAAGTATGATGTGTTTTTAAGTTTTAGAGGTAAAGATACTCGTAAAACCTTTACGAGTCACTTGTACCAAGGTTTGAAATACAAGGGAATATTGACCTTTCAAGATGATAAAAGGCTAGAGCACGGCGATTCTATCTCAGAAGAACTCTTGAAAGCTATTAAGGAGTCTCAAGTTGCCCTTGTAGTTTTCTCAAAGAATTATGCTACATCAAGGTGGTGCTTGAATGAACTAGTGCAAATCATGGAATGCTACAAAGATGAAAATGGAAAAACAGTCATACCGGTTTTCCATGATGTGGATCCATCACATGTTCGATACCAAAGTGAGAGTTATGCAGAAGCTTTTGCCAAACATGAATTGCAGTTTAAGGATGATGTTGAAGGAATGCAGAAGGTGAAAAGATGGAGAACTGCTCTATGTGAGGCAGCAGATCTGAAAGGACATGACATCCGCCAAGGGTGAGTACAATAAAATTGACATAATAAATAAACGTGCTCTTTAACTTGGCCTCAACTGACTTTAGGTGTGTATAAGTAGACACACACATCCTACGAGTCATATACAAATTAGTTCGAGTGTATCATCTTTATGCTCACTTATATATAGTATGAAATACTTGAATTTCTTATTCTTATCTACAATTAATCTTCTTATTTATGTAGGGTTGAATCAGAGAATATTCAACTAATTGTTAACCAAGTTTCGTCCAAATTATGCAAGACTTCAGTATCTTATTTGCGAGATGTTGTGGGAATAAACATTCATTTAGAGGAATTGAAATCCCAACTAAAGCTTGAAATCAATGATGTTCGTATTGTGGGGATCTGGGGCATGGGGGGGATTGGTAAAACGACAATAGCAAGGGCAATTTTTGACACACTCTCGTATCAGTTTGAAGGTTCTTGTTTCATTGAGGATATTAAAGAAAACAAATGTGGAATGCATTCTTTGCAAAATATCCTTCTCTCGGAGCTGTTAAGGGAAAAAGATAATTACGTGAATAATAAGGAGGACGGAAAGCACATGATAGCTCGTAGACTTCCTTTTAAGAAGGTTTTAGTTGTGCTTGATGACATAGATCACAGAGACCATTTGGATTACCTAGCAGGGAATCCTAGTTGGTTTGGTGACGGAAGTCGAATTATTGCAACAACTAGAGATAAGCATTTGATTGGGAAGAATGATGTAGTATATGAAGTGTCTACACTAGTTGACTGTCACGCTATTAAATTGTTCAATCAATATGCTTTCAAAGAAGAAGTTCCCGATGAACGTTTTGAGAAGCTTTCGTTGGAGGTTGTACGTCATGCTAAAGGCCTTCCTTTAGCCCTGAAAGTGTGGGGTTCTTTCTTACATAAGAGGGACATAACTGAGTGGAGAAGTGCTATAGAGGAAATGAAAAATAACTCCAATTCGGAAATCGTTGAGAAGCTTAGAATTAGCTATGATAGACTGGAGACCATACAACAAGATATATTTCTAGATATAGCATGTTTCTTTCGAGGGACAGCAAAAGATCACATCATGCAAATTCTTGAGAGCTGTTATTCTGGAGCAAATATCGGGTTGCGTGTCCTAATTGACAAATCTCTCGTGTTCATTTCTGAAGATAATACGATTCAAATGCATGACTTGATACAAGAGATGGGTAAATATGTGGTGAAAATGCAAAAATATTCGGGAGAAGCTAGCAGATTATGGGACAATGAAGATTTTGAAGAAGTGATGGTCAACGATACAGTAAGTAGACTAAACAAAGCAATACTATTATATTTCCAGTTTTCATTCAAAATTTGTTTATCTTATGTTATTAAGCCACAAATTAGTCTAGTGTGACCATCTGTATCCAGTAAGACCTGAATAGTATTCTGAGCTAAGTTGCTCGGACTCTCCAAAACTGTTGCTGCACTCATGTCAGATCCTCCAAAAATGCACTACTTTTGAAGGATCCGACACTCACCCGATGACATTTTTGAAGAGTCCGAGCAAACATAGATTCTAAGAAATCCTATTTTTCATACCAGCAAAGAAAAAACCAGAGTTAGAGTCTCCAAGTTTAAGCCATTGGACCTTTGATTTCTGTCTTGCTATACTTTCTGCAATTATAGCCCTTTTTTCGAACTATGTTCTAAGCTCCTTCTCAGCTCTCACCGTGTTATGGTGATTACCATCCCTCATTTGGTTCTGAATGTCCAATAGTTGCTGCTTAATCTCTATCACTTTTTGCTTCAACGTTATTGAATTCATTCTTCTTGAGCACTTTTCACCCATGCTTCACATATATCAACTTGACGCCCCACACAACTTCCATTGTTGTTCCATGATCTGCCATGTTGTTGAAGTTTATGGAATGGCTTCTAAGTATCCCATTCATAAATTGATCATGTAAAGTAAGTATATCATAACTAACGACATTAGGATTCCATAATATCGAGATCCTGCATGTATCAGTATTCGTATAGTTTGTTGTCCTTCTCCATCCAGGGGTTACCCATTTTATTACCTTCTCATCATACTTCTTATTTACTCTATGAACTACTATTGTATCAACTTCTTGTTCATAAATGAACTGCTTGAGCTCTCTTTACTTGTATTCTGACAGAGTATCTCTCTTAAGTGACACCTTTCTTCAGAATGTCCCAACTAATTTTATACCTTTAGAGGTAGGCAAAGAAGTATTGGGGAGAGACGATTAGACAAGACATGATGCAACTTCAGCTTACTAAGAACATAACCTTAGATAGGACGTTATGAAGGACACATATTAGGGTAGGAGGTTAGTCGGATAGTTGGGTGTTGTCTCGCTTATTCTTCTATACTATTAGACATACTATTAGTCGTAGTATTACTTTTGTAGTTTTTTTCCCTTTTGGATCTGGTTATTATCTATGGTTTTATTTTACACTTCGGTTATCGTTTTATTTTGTTATGACTACTATTTAGGATGATTTGTTCATGACTATCTTCATTTTCGTATTGCTTTCCCTATACTGCTTTGGACGTTCTTTTCTTGAGCTGAGAGTCTATCGGAAGCAGCCTCTCTACCTCTAAGGTAGTGGTAAGGTATGCGTACACTCTACACTCTACCCTCACCCCACTGGGTATGTTGTTGTGGCTCTTCAAGAACTTCAAGTGCAATAATAAACAATACAAAACATGACAAAATTTGACATTGCAAGAAGTGAGAAAGTAGTCATATTGGCATGCAGATTTTATACAAAACATTCGAAGTTATACTTTGTGGACTAATAATCCTTTTATCAGGGGACAAAAGCAATGGAAGCAATCTGGCTACAATATATTCAAAAACTATGCTTTAGCGAAAAAGCCATGAAGAATATGAGAAGGCTTAGAATATTATATATCGGTGGCTTTCATATACATGTTGATTCCATTGAGTACCTTCCCAACAGCTTGCGTTGGCTTGCCTTTTATCACTATCCTTGGGAGTCATTGCCAGAAAATTTTGAACCCAAAAGGCTTGTTCATCTTAATCTTCGGTTCAGTTTGGCGTTGCATCATTTATGGACTGGAACAAAGGTACACGAGCTAAATTGCATTTTCATTTTCTTTCTAATAGATAGACATCTTAACATGTTAGTGAGTTTTAAGATATGAAAAGAATACTTTCTGTGTTCTAAACAGCATTTGCCGTCTCTAAGGATGCTAGATCTCAGCTACTCTACAAACCTGATGCGAACACCAGATTTCACGGGGATGCCAAATTTGGAGTATTTGAATCTATCATATTGTAGTAATCTTGAAGAGGTTCACCATTCCCTCAGATGTTCAAGAAAACTCAATTTGTTATATTTGTGTTTTTGTACACTCCTAAAGAGGTTTCCATGTGTTAGCGGGGAATCTCTTGAATATCTGTATCTACATGATTGCTATAGCTTAGATACATTTCCAGAAATCCTCGGAGGAATGAAGCCGGAGTTGAAGATTAAGATAGAACGGTCTGGGATAAGGGAACTACCATCATCTATTCAGTACCTAACTCATATTACCAAGCTGAATTTAAAAGACATGAAAAAACTTGAATCTCTTCCGAGCAGCATTTGCATGTTGAAAAGCTTGGTGGAGCTAGATGTGTCGTACTGCTCAAAACTTGAAAGCTTGCCAGAAGAGATAGGTGATTTGTTAAAGTTGGAGAAACTTGATGCCACATGCACTCTAGTTTCACGACCTCCAACTTCTATCGTCCGCTTGAACAAGCTTAAGTTCTTGAGTTTTGCAAAACAAACTTCAGAAGTAGGTCTCGAAGATAGAGTGTTCTTTGTTTTCCCTCGAGTGAATGAAGGGTTACGCTCATTGGAAGATTTGGATCTTGGTTACTGCAATCTAATAGATGGAGGACTTCCGGAAGACATTGGATCCTTATCCTCTTTGAAAAAGTTGTATCTCATTGGAAACAATTTTGAGTATTTGCCTCGAAGCATAGGTCAACTTGGTGCTCTTCGACACTTGTACTTATCAGATTGTCCTAACCTTAAAGAGTTCCCTCAGGTGAACGATGGATTACGCTCATTGGAAGATTTGGATATCAGTTACTGCAATCTAATGGATGGAGGACTTCTGGAAGACATTGGATCCTTATCCTCTTTGAAAAAATTGCATCTTGATGGAAATAACTTTGAGCATTTGCCTCGAAGCATAGCTCAACTTGGTGGTCTTCGAGTCTTGGACGTATCAAATTGCACGAGGCTTAAAGAGTTGCCAGACTTCATTTTGATGCCTGAGTTGTATTTTTTGGATCTGATAGATTGTATGAGTCTTGAAGAGGTTCATCATTCCCTGGGATTTTTCGAAAAGCTCACTCACTTATGCTTGTATAACTGTAAACGCCTTAAGAGGTTTCCAGGTATGTGCATCGATTCCCTTCAATGTATCCGGACACGGGGTTGCTCTAGTTTAGAAAGTTATCCTAAGATCATCGGAAGCATGAAAGTGGAATCAGAGATTCACATGTTAGACAGTGTAATGTGTGATCTAAATTCGAATAGTTCATTTCCACATTCCTTGTCTCAGAGGATCGTTTCGTTGCAGCATGACATCTCTGATTCAGATTCGTTGTCACTAATTAGAGTGTTTACGATTGATCATCCCGAGAAGAAGATCCCAAGTTGGTTCCACCATCAAGGAATGGATACAAGTGTTGTATCTGTCAATTTGCCTGAAAATTGGTATGTACCGGATAACTTCTTGGGATTTGCTGTATGTTACTCTGGTGAACTAGTTGACATCACAGCTCACTTGATTCCGTTATGTGATGATGGGATGTCGTGGATGACCTTGGAACTAAACTTATCCCGCGATTCAAAATGTGATACAGAATTATCTGATTATTCGGAATGTGAGACAGAATTATTTGACTATTCAGAATGTGATACTGAACCTACTCTTCATTTTTTCTTGGTACCTTTTTCGAGCTTATGGAATACATCTAAGGCAAATGGGAAAACACCGAATGACTATAGGCTCATTACGTTATCTTTTTCTGGAGAAATGAAGAAGTTTGGATGTCGTTTGTTGTATAAAGATGAGCCTGAGCTTGCTGAGACCTTGTTACAGATGAGGGAAAATAACGATGAATCAACAGAACGTTACATTGGGATCAGAAGCAACAGATATGACAATAGTGAACATCATGACTCCGTCACCAATGAAGCCAGTTGCTCCTCTTCTATGAAACAAAGGTCACATTCTAATATTCGTGGGAGAGTAGCCAGTCTCTTCAGAAACATCGCAACTCTTTCTTGCAAATCAAGGAATTTAGCTTAAATACAGGTAAATATACACATGCAACTTTCATCGTGTATTCTGCTAACTAGTATTCGATCTGCTTTTCATGTGGAATGATGTATCACAGATATAACGATATCACTGAGTATCGTTGGTAGATGAAGATGCCTTTGAAGGTACTTTGACAACAGAACCAGTGACACTGCCCATGAAGCTCACATGTTTCATTTCCTCTGCCTGAGAAACAGATTCGCGAAAGAACTTAGGTATGCTATAATTCCTTCTTACATTTCATTTCGATATATAATCAGATTTAAACATTTACTAACAAGTACCTGCCTCGAAAAACAAATTGCAGATGAATGGATCACAAAGAAAATGGATCAAACATAGACTATTTCCAGTAATCCAATGATCGAGCTCAAATAATTTTGATTATAATGCACCTTTGAACCATATAATTACATCATAATATGGCTTCAATAATACCATATTTGAGTATGATATATTTGTACATTATTTCATTTTGATTACATATATCTTAAGGGTGCAAATTAGTAGATGATGATCTTGTAGTGAGTGAAGGCCTCATTTGTATAATTTGTTCTTCATCAACACCAATTTTCTTGGCAGCAAATCCAGCTTCAAAGAAGCGTTTAACCGCGTCTTCCATGTAAGCTTTCCCTTCTCTTACAGTCATTCCTTTGCCTATCTTTTCTGGATAACTTGTTAGGAGATGATCTCCTTTTAGAACCGCGGCGAGTTGCACTAGTTCTTCCTGGAATTCACTTATGTTTTTATCTTCATTTGCTTCTCCCTTTCTTATCTTTGTTGGAGTTGGAAGTTTCTCTGTGGAGAGAGTACACAAAGTTAGGTTGAACAAAGAACATAGAACCGGGAATTTGACAAAGGGTGTGCAAAACTAAATGTACACTCGTAATAGCTAACATGTAACCTCTGTAGACTATATAATTTTCCGAGGAAGAGTGTGACTA
>JAJOOI010020264.1:0-25697 GCA_029582585.1 Solanum bukasovii
AGCCTCACATCAGCTATACAAGATGAATTAGACATGATCGAGAAGAACAGAATCTGGCAGCTTGTTGACAGACCTAGCGATCGCAATGTGATTGGTGTAAAATGGATTTTTTGAATAAAACTCAATCCCGATGGAAGAATTTGCAAACATAAGGCTAGATTGGTGGCGAAGGGATACGCACAACAATATGGTGTGGATTACCAGGAAACATTTTCTCCGGTAGCAAGGTATGACACAATCAAGTTTATTCTTGCATTTGCATCTCATAGTTCCTGGCATATTCATCAACTTGCTGTCAAGTCGGCTTTTTTGAATTGTTTGCTTGCTGAAGAGATCTATGTAGAGCAACCTGATGGTTTCTCAATTCCTGGAAAAGAGGATCAACTTTTCTCTTAACGAAGGCCTTGTATGGCCTAAAACAAGCCCCAAGGGCATGGTATGAGAGGATGGACAATCATCTCATCCAACTTGGCTTTAGTAGAAGTCAAAGTGAAACTACTTTGTATGTGAAAGTCACTGCAGGTGAGCCCTTAATTGTCTCAATTTATGTGGATGACATGCTTGTGACAGGAAGCAAAATTGAACTAATCCAAAGGTTCAAGGATGAAATGGAGAAAATCTTTGAAATGATTGATATTGGAGTCATGAAGTACTTCCTTGGCATGGAAGTATTGCAGTCCAGTGATGGAATTTTCATATGCTAGCAGAAATACATTTAAAATATTCTAAACAGGTTCAAAATGCAAGATTGCAAACTTGTGGGTACTCCAATCTCTACTGGTGTGAAGCTTGTTAAGGATAAGGATTCCAATAAAGTGGTTGATAGTATGTATAGAATCTTCATTGGCAGTCTTGTATATCTAACCGCAAGTAGATCTAACATTCTATTTGTTGTAAGTTTTCTATCTAGGTTCATGCATTCGCCTAGAGACACACACTTCACAGCAGCTAGAAGAGTGTTAAGGTATATTAAAGGAACCGGCAAGTTTAGAACTTTTTTCCCAACATCTACCAAAGTAACTATGAACCTGGTCAGGTACTTTGATAGTGATTGGGGTGGCGGAGTTGATGATTCCAGAAGCACCTCTGGATATCTGTTCTATTTGGGGACAAGTTGTTTTAGTTGGAGCTCTAGGAAACAAGAAACTACAGCTCAATCAACAGCAGAAGCTGAGTACATAGCTGATGCATCTACTGTGAATCAAGCTATCTGGCTAAGGAAGATGTTGAAGGACTTGGGCCATAAACAAACAAAAGCTACCAAGATAATGTGTGACAACAGTTCAGCAGTTTCAATCTCAAAAAATCCAGTATTTCATGGTCAAATTAAGCATATCAAGATCAAGTTTCATTCTATTAGAGAAGTCCAACATCTAATGAAGTGTTGCTTATTCATTGTTCATCTGAGAATTAGCTAGCTAACATTTTCACTAAGTTATTGCCAAAGGAAAGGTTTGAAGATCTGAGGCAAAGAATTGGTGTTTGCCACAAAAATGCCAAGAAGGAGTGTTAGACAATTGGCATTTTTTCCAGCTTATTATTTTTACTGTTTTTTACTTATTTCAGTTTAGTGCTTCCTATTTTCTAGCTAGGCTTAGACAACTTTAGTTGCTCAACTTTATGAAGTTAGTGTCCTTCTTTATGGCTGTTAGTTGCCCCTTTCATGGCTGTTAGTGGCACATGTTCTTATTTAGTTTTAACATCCACTTTGTAAGTGGCTACTGGATAGGAAATGGTTAGGTTTTTTCTTGTATAAATTCAGACCTTCTGCAAATTAATACATAGCTGAAATTTCATAAGTTCACTCTATTTTGTATTCTTCAAGTCAGTTTCTTGAGTATTTTTGTTCTAACAGTAAGCAGGGTAAAGGTAATAAGAAAAGATAGAATCTAGACACAAACAGAGGTTAAAAAAGATATGAAAGTAAGCACACAAGCATACTGAAAGTAAGCACACAAGCATACTGAAAGTAAATCTAAGTACAACTAACCAAACCTGATTGAATCCCCATAAGCTCAAAGGGTACACTCATAAAGGCAGAGAGCCACAAAGTGAAAGATGGGCTCCCAGCCGAAGTAACCATAAAATCCATTCAACTCCAAGCTCAGCTAGCAAGAATGACAATCAGTCTAGCTCGCGCAACTAGCCAGTTCACTCCCAACTTATCTAGCAAGAGTGACCCAAAGGTGTTTCGACTCCAAATTGGATCTCATATATCATGGCCGCCCAACCATTTAATCTACTCCCATGGGCGTCAGCTGCCCATCTAGTAAAAGTGACCCGGGGGAGTGTCGTCTCCGACGAGGATCTCATATATCACTACCAAGTCACCGTGGAATGACGTCCACCCACAAGAATCAACAGAAGGCTGCAAGCCTGGAACATTCCAATCCCGTGTATACGCGAAAGAATAGAACCTCTAATAACCACCGCAACCTCAAAAATAAGGAGGGAGAACAGAAGATTGAAAAAGTTTTGAGATCACCCTAACTAAGACTCATGCTATCAGAATCAAGTCTGCTATTCAAGTCTACAACGATCTAGTCATCTGAAATGACATTGAAGACAAAACAAGGCTATAAGGATCACATGTCTAATGCAATACTAGTGTAACCTTAAAGTAAGTTCGAACATGTTGAATAAAAAAATATCAATTAATACACAACAATAAGCAACCACACACTTAAAATCCATCTAGCATGGTATTAACCCGAAACAATGCCAATCAATCCTAAAACATGGTATCTAAGAAGAGAAATAAGAATAACCAGGTACATACCCCCAATTTAATCTAATCAATATTCATTTATGATCCATTCCTCATTTTCTCAATTTTTTCTCTCTCTAAAACTTCTTTCTAAGAATTTTTTCTAAAGGAAACCTAATGGCTGCTGGTGAGAAAGCCTAACGACTAATTACCAGCAATCTAACTATAACATTGCTTGTCTAACAGAATGGTTGCTAGACCGCCGGTAGAGATTGTCAGACCACCGGACCAAAGCCAAAAGGGTCACTTGGAAGAGAACAACAAAACACAACAAAAATCATCATCTAACTCCACCTACAACTCATTGAATTTGCGAAGAGATGAAGCGTTCCAAATCGCAATTTTGGAGAGAGTTAAATTAGGCATGCGAAATTAATCTTATGAGAAAATGCTCTGATTCGTGCAAATATGGACAAAGGAATCGATTCTCCTACAACCGATCTACCTACAGTCAAAAACTCAAAAGATTCTACCACCCCAATTGAAAAATCGGAAGAAGTGAACGCTTCGAGAATTGCACTGGAATCGCCTCAAATGTGCCCTCAAATTCAACATTTTTTGGAGGAGATTCGAGTGTATTTAATGATGTAATTCCTATAAGGGAATCACACTAAAATGCAGAAATCAAAGACGAAAATTAAAGATGGATAGATAGACAAAAAAAGAGGAAACAAAAAACAACCAAAGGGTATATTAAACCCAATGACCTCTATCCGTTAATCCTACAATAAGCACCTAACTATTATGATGACCTCAAGGGAATCGATATCCCGAGCAACCAACGTTTCTAACAAAAGGCAATAAAAGCTTAACCAAGCTCTCAACACTCAAACATGAGTTTTCAGGTTTCAACATTCAAAATAATTTAAGTCTAAAATAAACCCAAACTAGCTAATTATAGTTTTAGGATAAAAGGGCCCAAAAGTGACCTGAAGTACCAAAGGGCGAGCCAAGTCGGGCTCGCCTAGTGACTTGGGCGATGCGGCGACCTGATCGGTGAGTTTCTCTACGTGGTCTTCAGCCTAGCCACGAGCTGTAACATTAGGCGAGTTGGGGCCATCACCTAAGCCCTTGGGCAATGCGCCAAATGGGTCCTGCTCGCCAAAAGTACCTTACCCTGCAATCTTCAAGGTGTGAAAGCCCTTTTTTGCCATCAATACCATCTCGAGCACATCCATCTTCATGAATAACCCTTGCATCCTTTGAAGGTCTTGAGCTTGGCTTCTAGTAAATGGCCTTGATGTAATCCGGATTGCATCATTCTCTCCTTCTTGAAAAGAATTTGTCCGCAAATTCAATGGATCATCATCATCAATAGTTGGAAAAAGTGGCAGGTCATACACATTGAAAGTGTTGTGCACTTGATATTCCGGAGGAAGGACAACCTTGTAGGCGTTGTCTTTGAGCCGCTCAAGCACTGGAAATGGTCCATCACCTCTCGGCATCAGTTTCGTTTTGCGATGGGTGGGGAATCGCTCCTTCCAAAAGTGTACCCACACCTAATCACCCAGTTCAAACACGATCATCTTACGGCCCTTGTTAGCCTTTTTGGCTATATCTTGGTTCTTCTTCTCTAAGGGCAGCCGCACCTTTTCATGAAGCTTTTTCATGTCTTCAGCTCGCTTACTCCCATCTAGGCTTAACACAACATCCTGAGAAAGAGGAGTGAGATCTAAGGGGGTGAGGGGGTTAAAACCATAAACCACATCAAACGGAGTCATACCAATAGTTCTATGAATAACTCGATTATACGCAAATTCAACTAAAGACAAATGTTCCTCCCATGAGGCCAACTTTTCATGCACTACGGCACGAAGCATGGAACCCAAGGTCCTATTCACAACTTTAGTTTGGCCATCAGTTTGTGGGTGACAAGAAGTTGAGAACAACAACTTAGTACCAAGTCTACCCCACAATTCCTTCCAAAAGTGACTAAGGAATTTTGGATCCCTCTCACCACTACAAAAAAACTGCTAAATTATGGCGGTTTATTTATAGGGTCTTAAGAAACCCCTACTACACATTCAATTTGTGGCGTTTGTGCCAATCCCCACAAAATAATTCCTTTTGTGGCGGCTTAAGTGTGAAGGTTGTAAAAGACCCCTGCTATACATTCAATTTGTGGCGTTTGTTTCAACCTCCATGTTATGGCGATTTTTTTGTGCAGGTTTTGTACTACAAAAGAATGAAACGATCTCGATAATTTATTTTGAGTATGATGGTGGTTTATAACCACCACAACGAGCTTAATACGGTGGTTTTTTATGCCGCCAAAATCCCTTCTATTATTAATACTACTATAGCGGTTTCAAAAAACCGTCATAAAATGCTACAAGTTGATAATGACTTTTAAAATTTGTATTACGATAGTTTCAAACCGCCATAAAAAATTCACATTTTATATAATTATAATTGTATAAAACAATATTTTGGTAGTTTCAACCTATGCAATATTTGGTCATGTAATACAACTTACTAAAATAATTCCTTACACCCAAATAAATCATACACTATAAATTTCTAAACAATGACCTAAAGCAGGGTACGTAATTCCAATATCTAAAATATATGTATCCCAAAATTACATCTAGATTCAAGTAAGAGTTTTAAACTATTCATCAACAATACAAAAAATAGTTTTGATCCTAATGATGATACTAACTGACACTCGCTCTATCTCCATTGCTACCTCTATCATAGGATCTTCTTAGTCCATAATTGGTAAAGAAATGCTTTATAAATCTCGTGTCTGTCAAAGAAATTAAGAAATATGTTGTATAATGATAAATATTATAAAAGAAAAATCATTGAAGGAAGATTGTCATGCGTGCTCATTAAAATATGCATGTGTACAGAAGAATAACAAAAACATATACTTCCAATTTCAATCAGTTTCAGCAAAACATTTGTTGCACATTTAAACACCACAACTCCAATTTACAACACAAAATGACGGGATGTTTCATCCCATTGAGCTCTTCATTTCAGCATAAACTGGCTACATATTTTAGTTCCAGTCAAAGACAAAATTACAAAATAATTGATGATTTCAGCACATTGAGCAAACCAATTCAACATAAAATGACTATAGATTTATAGGTAGAGATAATCGAATTACCTTATGCTTTCTCTAGCTCATCTATTCAACAAAACAGGGAGCATCATAATACTTAAAATATATAATGAAGATAAAATAAGTACTTGTACTGTAGAGTCGGAAATAAGCGATCAAACACCTGTGGGATATTCCTTATGTTTATTCAATATAAGCTTGTTAGCGTATTTAATTGTAATCTCATATATGTCATCTCTTATTCCATCATGGACGTGAGCACTATAGATCCCATACAAAAAAATGACCATTTTGCCTTGATGTTTGATTGAATGCCACTTTAGTCTATGATCATGCCCATCAAGTTTCTGGTAAGTCTCCTCTCATAAACTGGTGCCATTCACACACCAAATTGTCTAGCCATATGATGAAACTATTCACTAAATAGGGTCATAATAATAATCACATTTCTATATTGGGGTTGTTGCTGAGATTACAGCCACCAACATTATAGATGATGCTTGTAGAAGTGTTAGAGGCAAACATCATTACCTCTTCCACTGATCCTGAATTGGCAGATGGAGAAACAGAGGAAGAAAGCAATGTTAAAGTGAGACTTCACAAGTTGAATATCTATTGGTATTCTAGTTCTACTATCTATAAGTAATAGCAAATCAATTTCTTGTTTGCAGTTAGAGCTTCTCAAAGACATTGAGTATCGGGATAACATAACTTGCTTTTACTTCTGGATGCATAATAGGAGAAAATGAATCTGGACCTTAGATACAGAAGAAAATTAAATCAACCTAGAGATACTGTACAGTAGGGATCGAAGAACATTGAAGCAGATTGCAAGTTGATTCAGAGAAATCATGACGATAAATGAGGTAACACCTGTTGATCATAATAATCAAGTACTTTATCTACAACTTTCTGATGCTCCAGGCATCGTTTTAGTACCAATCAAACTCAAAGGGACAAAAAACTATGACATGTGGAGTAGATCGATGAAATTATCCCGAAAGGTAAACTAGGTTTTGTTGAAAGAACATGCATCAAAATTAATTACAAGGGAGATTTAGCAGAACAATGGGAAAAATACAACACGATAGTGCTTTCATAGATTGGAAGCACAGTTGCAAATGAATAAATACCAGTAACTGTGTACGCAACAAGTGTTAAGATGATCTGGCTAGACTTCACGGAGATGTTTGATAAAACAAATTTAACCAGAATCTACAATCTCTGGATAGAAATTGCGACCCTAAGACAAGGAGGAAACACGGTGACTACATACTATTCGAGGATGAAGGATCTATGGGATGTAGTTGATGTATTAGTGCCCTTACTAGCTTGTGATTGCTCAGAATCAGCTCCTTACGTTGAACACTTGAAGTCACAACGCCTTTTACGTATTAAGGGTAAATAAATTGTACTTTAAGTATGTCTTACCAAACAAATTATTTCTATTTAAATAATAATAATTGTAAAAATAAAAGAGAGGAAAAAGTAAGAAAACTTCCATATTATTTATTAATTCCCTCCCTTTTAACCTAGTAAATCATATCTGCGGTTTTATTCCCTCCATATTCCCACCTTCAGCGCCATATTCCCACCTTCCCCTCCATGTTTCCAATTTCCCCTGTTCTCCCCTTTTCTTGGTGAAAACTTCCTTTTCCAGAGCTATAAATTCCCAGATAGTTCCTTTGGGAGAGATGGAATTCAGATTATCGATCAACATAAGGTAAGATATTTTGTTGTAGTCAATTTTTTCTGAGTTTCTGTTTTATCCTCATCGATATGATTGTTGGACAAATGTTTGTGCTTTATAATTTGGATGTAAATGTATATTTTATTTCATTCATTGTTAAGCTTTATCAGTATTGAGACATAGTTATCAGTATTGAGACATACTGTAGTTTTCAATTCTCTGTGCATTATAGTACGTTCTCCCTGCCAGCTACTTGGTTATTTCTGTATCATCTCATCATATTCCTTCATATTTGATTCACCTCTCTTTTTTCTAAACGAATATGCAGTCATGCCAAAGGTGAAACGTTTCAAGAATCCACTAAAGGTTGGTAATGGACGTGCTTCATCATCAACTACTCCAGCGGCACAAGCCCTCCCAGATGCTTCAACAATTCCCTCGCAAGCTCATGAAGAACAAACTCCAATTCTCCTACAAGAAGAACAAGCTTCAATTACACCGCAACAAGAACAAGCTCCAATTCTCCCGCAACAAGAACAAGTTCACGTTCTGCCTTGTAATTCAAGTGTACCCCATATGAACCAACGTATATATTCAAAATATTGGAATGTAGACGCAAGAGGTATGCTTTATAGTATTTTTACTTCAAGCTATGGTATCTTAGTTTTTTTCCTTTTTGGTTAAGTAACTTGTTTTCTTGTTAAAGACTCAGAAAACGCTATCAAGCAAATTAATGTCAAGGACAATGAGGTTAATAACCTAACTGTTGGAAAGCGCATTCTTGTGAAATTTGATGACTATAATGCAACATATGGTGAAGCACAAGGATTGCTCGCTGGATATTATGGATCTTTGGCAATTGATTGTAATTTGTTTCCGATTAGTTTTGAGAGGTGGTCAGGACCATTAGGCATGCCTAAGAAGTACATGGAAAACTGCTATGAAACAATATTGAAGGTACAAGTGTTTTTAGATATATATTTACTTATTTCACCATGATTATAGTAGATGTGAGAAAACTGACTTTTATTTTTTTAAGCCTCGATTTGTTTTTGAGGTAAGAGAGTCCATTGCATACAGATATTGCAATGCTAGTATTTCAAAGAAGTGGGCTACACATAGACAAAGGCTGTGGAATGAATATTTTGACTCAGCCAAAAGTTAAAATGAGATTCTAAGTAATGTACCATCTGGTATAAATAAAGATCAATGGGCTAGTTTTGTTGCTTATCCTATGAAACCATCAACAATGGTAAGATTCAGATTATGTTAAAAGTTTCATTTCATTATAGTTAAATAAAGTTAAAAAATTTAAGTTGTACTTATTTTGTTGATAGGAGATTTGTAGAAGAAATAAGGAAATTCAAAAGATGCAAAAAATGCCACATACTGGTGGTTCAAAAGCTAACTCGAGAAGACGACATGAGTGTATGCGCAATAACTTAATAATTTTGCTTTTTCTTTAGTTAAATAGTTTTAGGATAACTTCTTTTATAAATTTTCTTAGTTTCTGGAAAATGGAAAAACTATCAGTCGGGCAAAAATGTTTATTGAAACTCATAAGAAAAGGAATGGATCATTTGTGAATGATGAAGCACGAACTATAGGGGTAAGTACAACAATGGTGAATTTTTTTATACATTAACTTCATTTTTACTGTCTCATAATTTGCATCTCAAGTCTTAATATTGATATCTATATGCTCATAGGAACAAATTGAACTGAATATGACTCAAGTCAACACCAATGAGACTGAAGTTTCCCAAATGATACTATTGGGAAGATGCTAGGGGCAGAGCACTCTGGGAGAGTAAGATGTATGGGTATGGGAGCATCTCCTTCAAACACATTCTTGAATACCAAACGATGACTTAGTGAACTGAGCATTTCTTCGTCTAGCTACGGTGCATCGTCCATAAATTCTACCTATTTGCATCAAAAGTTCGCGCGTTTGGAGTCCCGATTAGAAGGAACCTTGAATGCATTGAAGGATTACATGATATCAAAGGATGGTGGAGTTCCTAAACAATTTTCTACTCTGTTTTCTCCTCAGCCAGAAGTAAGATGTAAATATTGTTTGTACTTCTTCTATTATAGTCAATTCTGATTAGTTTAATAATATTGTACTTCATTATTTCAGCCTGCTGATTCGGAGAATAACCCTGTTTCACCGGTGGATATTAGGGGATCATCGGTCGATAACAACACAAATCAGCAATCAACTGCTTAATATTTTATTGGTGGACTACTTTATCTTTTTACGAATCTGAATTTTTAATGATTGTCTAGACTTGTTTTCCATACTTTAGTTTTACATCCGTACTTAAATTTATGACTTGCTATTTTGGGTATTTTAATAATAATTTATTTATGATTTAACGTATGAAGCCTAAATTGATATTTGATGTGCTCTTTAGTTGATGGGGCTGCGGAATTTGCTCAAGCCGATAATCTATTGCTGTCCAAATCTGAATTCTATATGCAAGTGTGATTTGTGGATTTTCAAAGCTCAAGCAGCACATTATTTCTATTAGCAGATGTTGATGATCGAAGGAGGTGCTTTCCTTGGTAATCTTGTTACACCCCAGATGTTGTCCATAGAGATCAAAAGCAAGATGAAATATCAAAATCTATTCATATTTGTAGAGAACCTGCATATTTGTATAGCCTTAAAGAATTGTAGTTCAGTATTGACATTAGATGGAGCAACAAAGAGGTTCAGTTGAAGAAATTTATGGCATGGCTTATCGTTGTTCCTTTTCAGGGTTGTTGCAATTTTTATTTGTTCATTGTACTAAAATATTCAGTTTGCCATGACAAGTTAGAGCAATTTACTATCTCTAATTAATTGAATCTGTGATTTATTATTTTTGCAAGTGTTTAAGTTATCTCGAACAACTTGATCTTGCACTTCTTTTTTCCTTATTATGTCATGTAAATTTAGAGTTTAGTGGAAGTTTTTAAATAGAAATAAAACAAAACTTAATCGAAAAGCTACATACTTTGGATTATCTACATCAATTAAAAGAGTAATAGCTTCTCTCTGCCCATCAACTCATGAGCAATACAAAACTTTAAAAGGATGAATCAGAGAGACCTACATAAAATATGTTTCATATTTATAGTATAGATTCCAATTGCTTCAAATCATGTCCAATCTCTCAGGTGTTACATCTTTATTATTAGCAAAAAAAAAAATGAACCGGACACAAATTATCCCTTCTTAAACACATCAGTTGGGCAAATTTAAAGAAGATTGTCCAATGCATTTAGGGGAGTAACAATATGTGCCTTCATTGAGTAAATTGAGGCCCTTGGATCCTTTATTGATGCACGCAAAAGCAACGAGTCAAGTTCATCCAACATGACTAAAAGATGATTTACCATTGCCACCCTTATCTGCATATTGTGTTACTGCTAGAACATTGACACGAAAACATGATACAATACCAAAATGCGAGCTATATATTTTGTCAATCTCCACATTTAGGTTGAAGCAGGACTCCAAGGGCTATGTCGACCAATCGTCTGGACAACATGCACAAGAGTGCAGAAGTTAATTGTCATCTCGTCGAATTGTTTGGCAACGGAGAAGAGTAGAATATTGTGATAAGACTCTTATCCACTAAGCACTCAATCAATTTTGTTGAAGGGATTCACAAGTTAAAATACATATATATTCATTTAATTCTTAATACAAATACAAGATCCATAGAAAAGTTATTTGGTTTTTATGCGAGTTTTAGTGTTTTGGAGCTTATGAACCTTGAAAGATCATTTTTGATCAAAAGTTCAAGAAGATGACATCTGAATCCAATTCTAATGATTCCTTCAGCTCCGAAAGGGTCATTTTAGGCGAGTAGCATGGTCGGCATGACTCCCAAAGATTTCAGCATGAGTTGGTGCGATTAGGCGTTTTAACTTAATGTTTAAGCCTAAGTTTGACATTAGTCAATATTCTGAGCTAACGTGCTTGGATGAAAATTCGGTCAGCGCGCTTAGCTCCGGAATGTCAAGTTTAGTCTAGATTGACCCTTCGTTCATGTCCCGAGGATTTTGAGATTTTTTCGATCCCCTTTGTGGTTTTGACTTAAATTGATGGTTGGGTGTGGGACCCACTTTTTTATCGAGATGACCTCATATGGAAATTTTGACTGAGCCATTGAGTCCTGAATATCGAATTTAGTACGATTGCATATCTCATTTGCGTGCATGGCGTTCCGAACGAGTTTGGAGCACCCCGTCAGAGTTTTTAAGTTTTTGATTGACTCTATATTCATGTACTTCGCATATTTGTTCTCGGTTATTATTGAGATATATCGATGAATTGAGAGATGCTACTTATTGCTCTAGTGTTGCAGACTGCATTATGTCCAGTAGTTCTTTCTTCTGCAACTGGACTTGCCCATTTTTTCCAAGACATAGCTCCCTTTGACTGTAGCAGGCAATTGGTGGTAAGTGTAAAATTTTTGAGTTTCATCAGTGTTGTGACTATCTTTTGAGAGGAAATCTGCAGTACTATTAGCCTCTTTAAATGTGTGCTTGCACTAGAAAAACTCAAGTTGGTTGATGAGTCTGTGAATGTCATTGATCTGCTCCTGCAACTTCTAGGGAGGTTGGCTGTTGTGTGTGATCCATTTTGTAAGTTGCTCTGAGTCAACCTCTAGGATGATTGTTTTGTATCCATGATGTGTGCACCAGTATAAACCATGAGCTGCTGCCTGAACCTCTGCCAAGTTATTGGGACCAGTTCCTGAGGAAACAATGTATGCATAAATCATGTCACCTTGTGAATCTCTTAAGATACCTCCTCCACCTATTTTTCCAGGATTACTCAAGGCACTCCCATCAGTGTTAAGTTGTAAGATGTTAGGTGGAGGTCTTTCCCAGTTAACTTTCCAGACCCTCAACTCATGCCTGCATCCTTCTATAAGCTTCATTAGATCAATCCAAGAACTAGGCCAGCTGATGTATGGATATACAGAGTGGATTAAGTAAAACATATCTTTAAAAGTGAGGCACTAGACCCTTCCAACCCTTGATTCCCCCATACCTAGCTGAACACCTATTTTTCCACAGGTTCCAGCAAATAAAAAAGGGAAGGGTGTGTGGTATTGAGTTTATGTACTTCATTCTTGCATTCAACATCCCACCAGGTCAGCAGAAGGTTTCTCAAGGAAGTATATCTATGGTGAATACCAACCATAAAGAGAATTTGGTCTCAATATCCACCACTTAAAGTTACAAATAGTGTTATACTTGATTTTGGTTCCTTATATATGGAAACCGTGTTAAGTTGTGCTAGAGATGCTTTATGTTTCTTAAGACGAATGTAATATTTGTGCTAGTGAAACAATTTGGTAAGTTAGTCATGATAGAGATGTATCAATTCTGCATGTTCCTTGCAAAAGACTAGCTGATATAGAGGATATGCAGACCACATGTCTCAATCAGCATTATTAAAAAAACTATAGTAAGTTTTCCTATAAACAGAGTTAAGCTTTGGTATAAAATATCAAAACCTAAGATGTCTACCAGCTGTGGTTAATTGGTGATTTTCAAGTTAGGATTTGTTACCTGGTAGTGGTTTAATGTACAATTGCTTTCGTTAAAGGCATAATTATAAGTATATTACAGTCTGATTCTGGAAGAGCTAAAAGTATGTTTCTACTATTTATCTTTTGTGGTGCACTTGCATATTAGACCTCCATTCCCATGGAGACACTAATTTCAAAACACACATCGTCTCATCTTTGTGGTTGATAGGAATGACAACAACCATGTTGTTGAGGCAAGGGACAAGCTTCACAGGGTGTTAAATGAGGTAATTTTGATATTACTATAGTTTTTTTTTGGGTATTAATTAAAGAAGATATATATTAACGACAAACTATTACATCCAAGGGCATGTGCTCCAAATTCCAAAGGACAGGCTCAAAAGGTTGCGATAATAGTAGGAGTTGTAACACCAACAATACTTACAGGCTCAAAATGGTAGGCACCCCACTGACTATTTCTTGATAGTTTCAATAAACTATGCAGGTAAGTACTTTCCGATTTATCAGCCCGGGTGCCTCAAGTGTACATTCTGGATCATGCTAAAAAAACTTCCAGTGGAGTAGGTTATGGGGATTGGGTACCTATGCACACTAACTTGTCAGCCACTGGTGGATTATACAGTTAAGTACAAGCACTTGCAATCATTAATAAGATGTGAGTAAAGCTCATTTGGTGTTGTAAGCATCTGTATCTAAGAAGTCTCCTTCAATCTGTAATGACCTTAGGTGCTAAGACTTGGCATAAAGTCCTTGCAGTAGAGCATGCATTTCAACAATAGTTATGGATTCTTTTGAGATTGTTCCAGCAAGTCGGGAATCCAATTACTCAAAGTTAAATGTTTGTTCAGTCTATTTTGTTACTTCAATCAGTCATATGTGAATAATTCTATTACTTTCTTAGATTTTGTTATTTCTTTAACTCTAGACCACTTATAGTCATGTTTAAGTCTCCTCTAGATTATTTGATTTGTAGCTAAGCTTTGCTGGAATTTTTGAAGACACCGGAAGTAAGCATACATGTCAGTGGGATTTTGCATAAGTCCTGTGCATAAAAAAGATGTCATGAAAGCTAGTGTTATGCTTGAGTAGAAGAAAGAGTATATTAAAGTGACACAGGAAGCTCGGGAACTTTCAGATGAACTTGGTGTCCAGGTTTTTATGGCTGATATTATATATCACTTATTTGATTAGTTTAGAGTCTACGTTGACACTATCAAGGAAAATAAAAAAGGAAGGAAGTTGTTGAAGAAGCAGTCTTTCCCTGATTGTACCGAATTATGTCTTCAACATGAGGGAAAATATATAATTAAATTTTAAATAAAAAGTAATTTTCAGAAGCAATAAATTTGTGGCGGATATAGGCTGCCACTAATTATTTATTTTAATTTATTCGTTCATATAATTAAATTTCAAATGGAAATAAATTTTCAACAATAAAAATATGAAGGCAAAATGAAAGTGCCACTGTTTTTTTTAAAAAACATTTAAATCATATTGTAGCGATCGAAAACTTCCACGTAATGTTTTTTAAAAAAATGAAATTATGTTGTGGATTTTTATAGACCCCCACAATTTTTTTTTGGTAACATTATGAAATATTGTGGGAGTTTAAATACTCCCACAATATTATTTTCGAAACATCAATATCATGTTGCGAGGGTTCTAAAATGCCATTGATTAATTTTAAAATCCCCCACAAATTCAAAATTCATTTTGTGGCATACGTCATGGAGGTTGAAAAAAAACGCCGTTGTATGCCCGTGGCAAGGCAAATTGTGGCACTTTTAAAAATCGCCACAATTCTTTTTGTTGCAGTCAAAAACCATCACAACTTGACAAAAAACCCGCCACAATTTAACTATTTTTTGGTAGTGCAATTACAATGGATTGAGGAATTCCATGCAATTTAACAACATGCTCACGAAACAAAGATGCTACAGTAGAAGCATCATCACATTTATGACATGGAATGAAATGAGTTGTGTTTGAAAATTGATCAACAACAACGAAGATGTTATCTCTACCTCTTTTGGTCCTTTGCAAACCCAAAATGAAGTCCATTGAAATATCAAGCCAATGTCTTTGAGGGGTGGGGAGTGGAGTGTATATACCATGGGGAAGGATGTGTGACTTAGCACGTCAACATTCAACACATTGACCACAAATTCAAACATCTTTATGCATTTTAGGCCAATAGAATTGTTCCTCAAGAATTCCCCTAGTTTTATCAATACCAAAATGACCCATTAAACCCCCATCATGTGCCTCCCTCACAAATAGTACTCTCCAAGAGCTCATGGGCACACAAAGTCTCTAGCCTTTGAACAAGACACCATCAAACTTGGAATAGGGAATAGAAGAACTATCCCTCATGCACCTTTCCCTCTCCCATTTCTCACAATCTTTGAAGATTTGAGAAAATTCGGGATCATTGGGATACAATGCCTTCAAGGATTCAAAACCAATCAATTTGGAAGAAAAAGTATTTATCAACACATGTTTTCTAGACAATGCATCGGCAACCACATTTTCCTTTCCCTTTTTGTATTGGATTACATAAGGGAAAGTTTCAAGGAATTCAATCCATTTGGCGTGCCTCTTGTTCAACTTTCTTTGGGCCCGAATATGCTTTAGGGACTCATGGTCAGTCCTAATGATAAATTCCTTGGGCCAAAAGTAGTGTTGCCAATTAACCAAAGCCCTAATCAAGGCATACAATTCAACATCATAAGTGGAATAATTCAAAGTAGCACCTTTTAGCTTTTCACTAAAATATGCAAAGGGCTTTTGGTCTTGCATTAAGACGGCTCCAATGCCTACTTTACTAGCATCACATTCCACTTCAAACATTCTATCAAAATTAGGTAATTGCAACAAAGGAGCGGAACTAAGCATGGATTTTAAAGCCTAGATAGCTTTGGCTTGTTCCTCTCCCCACTCAACAGGTTTATCCTTTCGGATTACCTCTTTCAAGGGGGGTGCAATGGTACTAAAACCTTTGACAAATTGCCTATAAAAAATAGCCAACCCATGAAAGCTTTTAACATCTCTTATGGATTTCGGAATTGTCCAATACTTAATAGCATCAATTTTAGACTCATCAACTCCAACCCCTCTTGAACTCACAACAAAACCCAAGAAGACAACTTCATCAACATAAAATGAACACTTATCAAGATTAGCATAAAGTTGTTCCTTCCTAAGCACATCAAACACACATGTCAAATGATCAACATAATCATGCATGGTCTTGCTATAAATCAATATATAATCAAAATAGACAACCACAAATTTTCCTATAAAGGGTTTTATCACATGATTCATGAGACGCATAAAGGTACTAGGAGTATTAGTGAGACCAAAAGGCATCACTAGCTATTCATATAGATCAAACTTGGTCTTGAATGCGGTTTTCCATTCATCATCGGGGTTCATTCGGATTTGATGACAACCAATCCTAAGATCAATCTTTGAAAACACACAAGAGCCATTCAATTCATCAAGAATATCATCTAACCTAGGAATAAGATGACAATACTTTACCGTAATCTTGTTAATGGCTCAACAATAAACACACATACACCATGTTCCATATTTCTTTGGAACCAATAGAACCGGCACTATACATGGACTCATGCTCTCCTTCACATAACCTTTGTTGAGGAGTTCCTCAACTTGCCTTGGTAGCTCCTTGGTGTCCTCCGAATTGCTTCGATAGGCTGGCTTGTTTGGGAATTATGATCCCGACACAAAATCAATTTGGTGCTCAATCCCCGAAGAGGGGGCAATCCACTTGGAAGCTCCTTAAAGACATCCTCATAGTCCTGCAAAAGAAAGGAAATAGAATTGGGAAGTGAAGAATGAGATTGGTTAGTGTGTAGCACATCATCCCTATGTGTGATAAGGATCAAAGAACTTTTGGACTTAATTTCGTCTGTTATCTCCTTGTAATTATCCAACAATACTTGGGCCTTTCCTTTCAACTTCCTTCTCTCCTCCTCTTCTTGTCTCTTTGCCTCCACATGTTCCTCTTCACACTTCTTCTTCTCCCTCGACTCACTCATCCTTTGATATACATCATTGACTTGTGAGGGTGACATAGGGTGAAGAACATACTTATGATCATTCAACACAAGTGAATACTTGTTGGTTCTCCCATCATCTTTGGTTGAACGATCATGTTGCCAAAGCCTCCCGAGTAGCACATGACAAGCTTGCATTGGGACTACATCACATAGAACCTCATCTTGATACTTCCCAATCTTGAACTTGATCATCACTTGTCGATGCACCCTCAATTCGCCACACTCACATAACCATTGAAGCTTGTAAGGTGTAGCATGCTTAGTGGTAGGAAGTTTCAAGAATTCCACTAACGCAGTACTAGCAACATTTGTACAGCTCCCACTATCAATGATTAAGGAACACACACTATCCTTGATGAAGCATTTGGAGTGAAATAGATTCTCTCTTTGGCTCGGATCATCAATGGCTTTACTAATCATTGCTCGCCTCACCACATATAAAGGAACGACGTTCTCTCCTTCTTTGACACAAAGGTCTGGTTCCCCATCTTCCCCATCTTCAAACTCATCCTCTTCAAACTCATCCTCACACTAAGATATATTTCCCCTCCTTGCATTAGAGCAGTCAATCGATTGTGACACTCACGCATTATATGACAACATCCCCTACATTTGTGAAATTGAATACCTTTAGGCAATTTGGTTGGGGCATTGTTACCTTTTTCTCTTGGTGGGTACTTTGGAGTGTTTCCTTTGAAGGGCTCCTTCTCATAAGTCTTCTTGACATCCGCCCTTGTTCCAACCCGATGATGTTTGAGCTCCCCGTTTGTTCTTGCTCCAAGAATTGGAAGATCAACTCTTATACTTACACACATTATCCTCCTCGAATTCCATCTCTATCTCATGGGTTGCCTCAAAGACATCATTCAAGGTAGCAAACCTATGAATGGTCATCTTCGAAGAAATCTCTTTGTTCAACCCTACCTTGAAGCGAATCACGGCATGCTATTCAATCTCTTGATATTCTAACTTCATGACTATGCTTTGGAATTCATCATTATAGGCTTCAACACTTCTACTTCTTTGCCTCAAGTTGTACAATTTTGCAAGTAACGCTTGGTGGTATCTTTCCGGCACATACTTAGCTCTCATCCGTCTTTTCAATTTGGGCCATGGTGGAGGATGACCTTCTTGAACAACTAAGTGATACCTCTTCATGTATTCTCACCATGTTATAGCATACCCTTCAAATTGAGCAATAGCATAGCAACTACTTTTAACCTCCGTCAAGTCATTGACATTGAAAAGCCAATCACATTGCGACTCCCATTCTAGATAAGCATCGGGATTGCATTCCCCTTTGAATGATGGAAGAGTCATTTTGATAAAGTTGATGCCAACATCTCGGCTTCCATGGCCACCTTGCTCGTTGTGGTAGTAAACTCGTTGATGCCCTCCTTGATCATGGTTACCATATCCTTCTCTAACTTCTTGACCAACTTCTTGATTGATGTTGACTTCCCATTATTCTCCACCTTGAGGGTGGTTCCCATGTTGTCTCCTATCATATGCCATTGGGCCCAATCTATCTTTTGGTCCTCCTTGCAAGATTTGACCTCTTGGTCTATTCATTGGTGACTCATTTCATGGAGCTTCTTCACCTTCACCTTCATATCCTCCTTGATCAGCATCATTCCTCACCTCATTCACAGGATTTGGTGGTGGTTACGGTCTTTGGTAGGGAATATTTTGGTTAAGTGGTGTTTGGTAAGGATGTCTTTAACTTGGTGGAGCTACTTGATTAAGCGGGAAATGAAATGGTCGATTTGTACTTTGGCTATTTGAACCCAATTGATTGAAGGTTGGGTGCAAAGGTTGGTGAAGGTTTTTGGGTGTGAGAGTAGGATAATTAGTGTGATTGTGCCCACTTGTAGAAGCACGAAAAGTAGCTTGTGGTGTGGAGTCATTGGAGTTGACTCGACCTTCCACATTGGCAAGCCTACCATCTATCCTTGAGATATCACCTCTCACATTGTTCAATATATGCTTCCAATAAAGTTTCAAAGGTAATACCTCCCGTAGGTACTTGAGTTTCATTCCCTGTTTCCATTGTACCTAGCAATAAGACAACTTACAAAAATAGTAAACAACGTTAGTGTTAGTAAAAGAACTCACAATCACTTGTGTTTACACACCTTTGATTGCCTCTAAATTGGTGCGGCTAATGTTGACAGTTGTTTGTACTCGGTCGATCACAAGGTATCAATTTCTACTCTTGGTAAGAGTGGATTCTTGTTTTAAGAACATATGACTCAATTGAAAACAAACGGACTTGAATCAAGAATTAACTACGAAGTAAACCGAAAAAACCACGAAAAGTAAAGGCACAAACAAAGAAGTGAATTCAAGAACCAATAGTCAACAAGAAGAGTATTTACGAGCTGAAAATTGGTTTAGGATTCTTGAGAACGTTTGAGAATCAAAAGAAAAGAAACTAAGAATTAGAACATGAGAAAATAAGTGTAACTTGAGTTTCCGATCGCCGAATGACCTGTTTTCTTCGGCAAAACTAAAATTTAGCTTGCCAACTTGAAGATGGGCTCGCCGAACTCTACAAACAGACAAGGCAACTCGGCGATATGGGTGGTAGTTCGGCGACGCGCCGATTGGACTCGGCACACAGTGTTGATCTCGTCGAAAATTCCAGTAGCTCCCCCAAATTGGCAGCCACTTCAGCGACCAACCTGCCCAAAGGGCGAGGTGCCGAGTGGGTTAGGCGAGCACCGCTTTAGCTTGCCCAATGGACCTCTGCTACTCCTTTAAAGTTCCAAAATTTGAACTCATGTGGTCCCCTCCGAACTTGTCCTTTAGTACCTACCCCGTTTGGTAAATTCCCTTTTACAAACACCTATACTCTTTCTCTTTCTTCCCTTTTGAATCAAACTCTTTCTTTTCAAATATTCGCTTCCTTGAAGATATGAATGTTCTTCAAGAACTTCAAGAACAAGATGAACCCAAAATTAAACCCTTAAAATTTTTGTCTCGGAAATTCACAAAAATTGAGGTGTAGGCTCTCCTTGATATGAAGAAAAACACCCAATACTTTTTAACCCTCAATTTCCAACCAAAACCTTCAGATTTCAAAACTCATTTTCATCTTCTTCAAGCTTTTCCAAGTCTTCAATGGTGAAATCTTCAACAAGGCACCAAACTCCTTCCAATATCAGCCCTAGACTCAAATATGGTTGGAGAACAGTATTCCAACCTTAGAAACTCAAACAACACTCAAATAGACAAGACCCATTTCAGCAATTTCTCAAAAACAAGTTTGAACATATTTTTTTTTGTAACAAACCCAAGAATATAATCGTAGGAACGGATCTAATTTAAGCTCTGATACCAAATGATGTAATTCCTATAAGGGAATCACACAAAAATGTGGAAATCAAAGACGGAAATTAAAGATATATAGATAGACACAAAAAGAGGAAACAAAAAGCAACCAAATGGTATATTAAACCCAATGACCTCGATCCGTTAATCCTACAATAAGCACCTAATAACTCTTACGATGACCTCAAGAGAATCGATATCCCGAGCAATCAACGTTTCTAACAAAAGGCTACGAAAGCTTAACCAAGCTATCAACACTCAAACATGAGTTTTAAGTTTTCAACATTCAAAATAATCTAAGTCTAAAATAAACCCAAACTTGCTATTTATAGTTTTAGGATAAAAGGGCCCAAAAGTGACTCGAAGTGCCAAAGGGCGAGCCAAGTCGGGCTTGCCTAGTGACTTGAGCGATGCGCAGACCTGGTCGGCGAGTTTCTCTGTGTGGTCTTCAGCCTAGCCACGTTCTGTAACATTAGGTGAGCTGGGGCCATCGCCTAAGCTCTTGGGCGATGCGCCAAGTGGGTCCTGCTCGCCAAAAGTACCTTCCCGTGCAATCTTCATGGTGTGAAAGCCCTTGTTTGTCATCAATACCATCTCGAGCACCTCCATCTTCATGAATAACCTATGCATCCTTTGAATGTTCTGAGCTTGGCTTCTAGTAAATGGCCTTGATGTATTCCGAATTGCATCATTTTACCTTTGGGGATTCTTCTCCTCATCTACAGGAGCATCTCACAGCCATATCTAGCAATTACGATAAAGGAATTAACGACAAAAATAACCTAGATGAAGTCACCAGAGCTTTGGCGAAACATAATAAGGAAGAATTTTTTTTCCAAACTGGCATTGAGGAAGGAGGTGGGTCTACATTACCAACAAGAAATATACACTCACAAGAAGACCCAAATTTTCTAAATAACAGGCAAACGAGAAATGAAATGATACAAAATGGGCAGCGTATGAGTAGGATGCAAGCGCAACTATAAGAACAACACGCTATGCATCAAGTAGAGACCCCAAGCATATCCAAGTTCTCTTTTGGGGTGAATCCAATTGTTACGTTGCCAACTCCAACACAAATTCACCATGACAAATCGAAGGGTCAAGAAAAGGATCAAAGGGAAGAGGATATAGTGCAACAAACAACTCAGGAAGATCAACACATCATGAGGAAGGAATAAGAAAAGACAAAGCAGCAAAAGGAGATTCCGCAGGCAGGTAAGCTCCCTAGTTCCAATTTTGATCAAATTTTGATCACTAATGAAACTCATTTGCAAATTAATGCAAATGAGCAAAATAGAAATGTTGCAGTTCACCTGGCACAGGACAAAACTCAGAACACCAAGGAAATGGGTACCTTCATTGATCATATAGAAAAAGGAAAATAGCAGGAACACAACCTCAATAATCAACAAACCAATGACATGAATAACTTTGTTCCTAAGGGTAATCTTCCCTGAGTACCATAACCAAGCCGAAAATGAGATCCCTATAAACCTCACCCCTCGTACTAGCACTACCAAACAAGGTTTACATTTTTGTTATATTCAAAACAAATGACTTTATGATTAAGCTAGCTTCTAGATATAAAATATACTCTAATTGGAAAGTTCACTAATACAATGCCTAAGGTAGAGTTGATCATGAAAAATTTCATCCTTCAAACTTAATTGTCTAGACAAGTGAAGGTAGCTCGCTTTAATGCAAGACATGTGTATATTGACTTGGATAATGAGTTAGATTATATCATAGTGTGGACTAAATAGAAGATGACCATTGAAGGTCAATTGATGACGATCCAAACTTGGAATCCAACCTTCAGACCTGAGGAAGAAACACCAATAGTCCCAATTTGGATATCCCTCCCTAAACTACCTTGGCATTTCTACAACAAAGAGTTTGTCGCTGCTCTTTTGGAAGCTATTGGGAAAGTGTTGTATTAATACAACTTCTATCGAAAAGACTAAGGGCAGTGTACGTAAGGTAAAGGTTCAGATTGAACTAGCTAAGGAAAGGCATCCCCACATTTGGATGGGAATTGATGAAGAGGATCTCAACATGGGAAAATGGCAAGCTATACAATATGAGAGTATTCCAAATTTCTACATTTATTGCAAGCACCAAGGATACCAAATACATGTTTGTACCATCAAAAAAAGGGATGAGGATTACAAAAGAAGGAAAGAGCTTGAAAATGAAAAAAGAAGTAAAACCAAAATTGATCAGGAAAAAGAAGGAACACAGGGATCCAGCTATAAAGAACAACAAGGAAACAACCAGCACTAATGGTAACATAAGTCAACAACCCCGCAAAGTAACGACAAGTAACACTTAAGGAGATCAATGGCAAACTCAAATAAGGAAGAACAACAAAACCAATCATAACAATGATGATAGAACTGATTTATCTCAAGAGAAGGAAGACATAAAACAACATCCACACAATCATAGTAAGGTAGGTAAAAATACTATTACTACTCATAATACTTATATTGATAAGACTGTGCAGGATCAAGCTAACTCCCAAGAAGAGGAACTAGACCAAATTATAGAATACAATCCAGCACATGAGGAGCAAAATGGAAATGAGTCTGGTAAGGATTTACCCCTCACTAAATCCCAAACATCCCCCGCTATGCAAAATGCAGAAATCCTCAGTGGAAGGGAGGAATACAATCAAGCTTCCAAGACCACATGTATTGACTCAATGCTCCCGATCCCCAAACGTCCCCATGAAAATTTACTATTGGCTATGACTGATGAAGTTGAAGGAGGGATGGATGGGGAAGTGTAGGAGAAACACACTAACCTGCAGGAACGGGTGTCCAAAGGGGGGAAATTGACTCATGATATGCATAAGAATACAAATAATGACCCTAGTTGTGACCTCAGAGCCCCTACTACCACTACTCACATTCAAAGTAACTAGGCCATTCAGAAAGAAAAAGGAAGGAACTAGAAAGAATTGAAGGTTCAGGATACTTCTCACGATAAAATTGATGAGACTAGTCTGGTTCAGAATTCTCCAGGCACTCCAAATATGATTACAGGGCACTCAGGGGTTCAGTAATTTAGAGGAGACAATTGCAAAGAGATAATTCAGAACCTAGGCAAGATATCAATTCTCTTATGCATACAACAGAAGAAAAACATGATCAAAGGACATCAAATGTTAAAAACCAAATGGATGGTAATGACTCTCAAATGAAACCTCCTAATAACAAATCAAGGGATAGAATGAGCAATAATAAAAGGGATCCAATTAAAAGAAAACAACAAAAAGAAAATTAATGGAACGAATTCAACATGGAAACAATGCAACAACATCAAACTCACAAGGTGATATTAAGGAAATAAGTATTAGCTTGGTTAATATTAAGGAGAAGTATGGATATGGGGTCCTTAATTCTGAGGATGATTATTGATATATCGTGAGTTTACGATATTTTTAATACATTTTACTTAAGCGTTGAGTGTGGCTAGGGCATTTTTGTATTGGTTTTTATGTGTTTTTATCTTGTTTTGCAGGAAAGATGTTTAGGCGCGGAAGTAAAGAGACAGCTGAAAGAAATGCAAAAAAAGGGATCTACGGAGGTGATCTACGGACGATAGGTCCATTGACGCTCCGTAGATGGTGATCATAGATCAGCAGGTAAGGCATGGAAGGCAAATCTGACCAAGTGTGGAACCACGGTAGCCATTGACGGTCCGTAGATTGATCTACGGGCCGTACTACTGAACCGTAGAATGTTACTACGAGGGTTTCAGTACCTGATTTTTCAAGAATTCTAAGTATGGAGCTACGGAGAGGGATCGACGGACCGTAGATCAATCTACGGTCCGTACTGGTGTTCCGTCGTTTACTTTAGAAAAGTTGAGTTTTTGGAAGACGAAATAGTTTCTATGTCCTGGCTGATGGAAGGGACTCACGGACCGTAGATCCATTGACGGTCCGTGAGTCAGTCTCGTAGAATTAAGACGCGTGCCTCAACAAACTTTTCTTATTTTGTTTCCCTTTTAATTTAAGACCTATTTTCTATAAATAGGGCATGTAAACCTCATTTTTGGGGGTTAGACTTTATTACTTTAGTTCTACTTTGTGACTTTGGATTTTATTTTTGCAAACCTAGCAATTCTTGATTTCCTAAGTTGATTTTGAAGGTTTTGGTTTTGAGATTCAAATTGAAATTCTGGGTTTGTTATTCTCAATTACGTAAGTTCATAATTCTTTCATCTAAAAGAATGAATTGTGTTCATATGATTATGGGTAACTAAACTCCACAACTAGGGTTGTGAGAACCATGAGCGATTAACAAACTATGAATAGTAAATAAGCAATTAATGAATAGTGTCTTGCATGCATTGATAATTCTTTCGTTTAAAAGTCTTTTTAACGGTGCGCAATGTTAGAACTTGCCATGTTGCTACTTGCCGGACCAAGGAGGTAATCAACAAGAAAGAATTATCATAATAGATTTAGTGTGATACTATCTAAGAGTCTAGTGTCGATTGGTGCGAAGTAATAACTAACCCAAACATCAATGTGATGTCTAATATGAGGTAAAGGTAAGGGTTAGTAAATTATACACACGTAGTTGGTGATACGCTCAAATTACACCTCCCTAAAGAAGTATAAGTGATTGTTATCAAGTAAAGAACCCAATTTGAAGGTTGGGGTCGATCCCACGAGGAAAATGGTTTAGACTTTACTTTAACCAACAATTATATTCAATTAGCCAAAGTACTTCCAGAAATGAGAAATAAAAGGGGGGGATTTGTGAAACAAATTGTAAAAGTTCAGTAAGTAATCAATAAACAAAAGTTAATTTCGGTTTTTATCAAAATGAGAAAATTAACTAGGGTATACGTGTTCACCACAAGCTCATAACGCAGTAATTCTAGTAATCACAATTCTTTCCTAGTGTATTACATGCAAAGTGATAAGTTAGGTATCTCTAAATCCTTGATCCGGCATCTAAAGAATTTCACCCGGCACCTTGATCCGGCATCTAAAGAATTTCACCCGGCACCTTGATCCGGCTACATGTGTATAGTTTACTAACCATTACCTTTACCTCATATTAGACATCATAATCGATGTTTGGCTTAGTTATTACTTCGCACCAATCGACACTAGCCTATTAGATAGTATCACACTAAATCTATGTTGATAATTCATTTCTTGTTGATT
>JAJOOI010020266.1:0-21147 GCA_029582585.1 Solanum bukasovii
TATCTATCGTTTTGATTCGTTTTCTCAAGTAAAGGCGTTAGATTTCTACCATAAATCTATACGTTGTTACTTGGATCTTTTCAAGGCCTTAGAACATCTAATTCTTGGAAATTCATGGATCTTTCCTTCGAATCTCCCATATCTTTAGTTAGTTTTGTTGTTTCTTTTCTTGTGCTTCCGCATTCTAATATTCAATTCTCTATTTGTGATCTCCTTAACCTTGCTGTTATCAATTACATTAGATCATTTATGAAAAGAATGCATAAAGCCTATCAATTCATATCCATTAAGTCAAGACACATTAATCACTCATATATGAAAGGAATGCCGTAGCCTATCGATTAATATTCATCAAGTCAAGACACATTCATCAATTTAGAAAAAGGATGCATAAGCCTACCAGTTCTAGATTTAATCATTCACATTATAGGAACCCTTCACATTCATCATTATCATTCATGAGTGCCAAATTGAGAAAATAGCCTTTCAATACTAACACAAATACATTGAATACTAGTTCATCATTCTATCATTGAATCATATGTAAGTCCTTCATATTATACAATCATATACACAACATCATGACAATACTTCAATTCCTCATATAATGCCTTCTAGCCATGATCACAATGTACATGTAAGTAAACACCCCCACCTTTCAAGTGGATCAATATACAATGTAATGTAAACACCTCCACCTTTCAAGTGGAGCAATATACAATGTAATGTAAACACCTCCACCTTTCAAGTGCATCAAGAATTCAAAAGTAATTCTACTACATGAGAATTAGGTCACAACTTACCATTCTCTAAAGCCATAATCACCATTACTCAAATCTCAAACAATTCACCATATATAGTCATAGATAATAATAGAAATAAATAATACAACTCAATCTATGCTTAATTCCATCAACATTCCTTCAAAATCATAAAACCCACTTTTTAAGCCAAATTTAGAAATTTAGAGAAGTCATGGGTTCGTAGATTTTTTCATCTTAAAACATCAATTAAACATTAATATAATCATAACTTATCATTTGAAATCATTTGATGCATGAACCCATGAGTTTAAGTGAAATTTAGTCTGTTTCATAAACTTTGAAAACTTGGAAACTTCTTTGAAATTGGCTCTAGGGTGAAAACTAACCCCAGATAAAGGACTCCCATACCTTATACCTGAAGAATCCCACGAAATTGAAGAAGAAACACCATGAAATCCTGAACCCTAGCTTGTACTTAACCTTGACCTCCAATGGAGTTTCAGAGAGAACATTTTTGGAGGGAGGGTTTGATTTGGGGAAAAGTGAATAATGAAATCAAAAATACCATATTAATGTTTTAATACTCTTAAAATACTTAAATAACCCCAAAATAGTCTTCCAAACACCTAACTAAACAACTAAAGAATTTACCAATATAACCTTACCTTGGCTGAACCCACATAACTTTTGCAGGTCCAATCTACGGACCCCTATTAACGGATCGTGGATGGGGTCACATACCGTGCTGTTGAAGCATGGTTCGTGACTGCAAGGTGGTTTGTACCCCCTTGACCTACGGAGCAAGTCCACGAGCCGTAGATCCATCTCTGGCCGTGGATTGCATCCGTAGTTCACCACATTATGGCAGCTTGGGGGTTTTCCTTGGGGTCTTGGGGTTTAGACTTAGGGTTCTCCTCAAGGACCCTTAGGGTGGTCCTTGGTGAGTCGTACCTTGACGTCTAAGCCCTAAACACCTCAACAATGGCTCGATACAACACTACACACCAACAAAACTCAAGACGAACACAAATGAACAAACATTAGGCTCTAGTGACACTAGTTCGTTTTTAGGGTCGTTACATTATCCCCCACTTAGGAACATCGTCCTCGAATGACATTTAAAACACATTAAGGGGTAACGACTTAAGTGAACAGCCCACCATCATGCATACAACATCATAAACAAGGCACATAACTAGGAGGAAACATCGACTCTACATCAAAATGCTCAACAATTTCATGCAATTTAAGAAAGTTGGAACACATCTACCAACTCCTTATGCATCAAAACTTCACATTCTTCATTTCATTGGAGGAACTTCCTTCTCCACATCACATCATTCTCATTACAACATCATTAAGCACATTTAAGAAATTTTCTCATAAAAGCTCATTATGCAACTTTTCAATAAGGCACATTAGGCATGTTCAACAAATCAACTCATGAACATTTAGGCAACTCCTCATAGATGCATATTAACATGAGAAACACAATTCATGAAAACTCATTTTCTCATTTAAACAAGAATTCAACTAGAACATGCACAACATAAGGAGACCATGGAAACTCATATTCACACAAGACTCCAAAACATGAAACAAGCTACAAGGAATTCTTTGTCTTAGGCTTGAATGCATAAAGGAATAGGTAAGGATATCGGAACTCTCAACAACCTTACAACTCAACATACCACCCCCCACTAAGGAGTAAACCCAACAAAGGATTATCATGAACACCACAAGGGAACCTTAATCAAGACATTCACAACTTACAAGCAACCATCAACATACCGGTACTTTTAAACTAGGAAGGTCCTCATTAAGCAACTCTTGCTCACTATCAACCTTACCACACCACACAAGGCCTCATATGAGTCTACCACACCGTGCCTAAACTCCTCAACTTACTACACCTCTTAAGGTGAGAACACCAATCAAGCCGAACTCATGAACATCAAGGACACTCAAAGACCTTACCATATAAGCATTTTATCCCCCACTTAAGAGAAAACTTATACTAGCTCTTCTAAGCTTCACTCCTTTCAATTCTAAGGTCGGAGAAAAACCTCACTAAACCTTCATGCTCATCACACCTAGGCATTTCTAAAACACCACATTTCAACAACTCTTTCAACAAACCTCAAAACTCATCATAGCCTTCTATCAACATCACACATAACCATAAAGCAACCCATTCATACTAGAGTCAACATCACAATCTTCCAGGTCAATCCACCAAGTCACATCGCCATAGTTGGCATCACAACCAACCCTCCTCCCTCAAACCTTCTAACTAAGGAACAAGAGAGAGAGACATTATAGAGATAAACTCTATGGCATGACTTGAAGAATGAAGAAGTGAAACTTTCTTAACACCCAATAGCCTCATATTCATAAGGTGGCGCACTTCACATTATGAATAAGACTCTACTAGATGTGGTTTGAGACATCCAAAGACCATTCCAAAATCTTGTGCATTGATACCATGTTTATCACGACCCGAGAGCATCCCCTAGTCGTAACATGGCGTACTCAACCCCGAAGGGGTCTAATACAAGCCTCATAGCTCATTCATTGCATAAGATACTTGTAAATAGAGAAGAATTAAAAGCTTTCTTTACAATTGAAGGCATTTTCATTAAATAGCAAGCGAAAGACTTTCTAGACTTTATACACTATGTCTCAAACCATCTAATACTTCGAATACAACATTGGGACATATCCCATACAAAAAGCTTTAACAAAAATAAAAGACATAAAAGGAACATAATGGAAGGACTCACCAAGTCTTCATCTTCAAGCACCTTAGAAACCTATCCTTCAAGCATAGAACACCAACATCTCCAAAGCCTACACTTTGATAAAAAAGTAAAAGAATGAGGTTAGAACATTAGACGTACTAAGTATTATGACCATGCAAAAACATGCTTGAAAAGGGACATTTGAGTTGAAAGTCATGCTTTTATGCCATTTTTGTAAAACTCCATGAACATTGATACAAGAGGCATAATATAAGTCGCAACCAACATACAAAGTCACATAATTCACATTTGAACAAAGTCACATATAAACCCTTACCTTCACTTGGGGCCTCCACCTCAAGTAACCCTCAAGCTATACCTTGTGCAATGTATGGATAGCATCCCATATCACCATCCACACCAAGACACCACCTTAAGGTCACCAAAAGTGAACTTACCATTTATCATGCTTCACATTACAAATAATCATGCTCATGCAGTACCAACATATAACACATAAACATATTCATCAAGTAAGTCATTTCATGATCTTAGGACCTCCATCTAAAGTTACCCTAAGACACACCTAAGTAAGACATGAAGTGGAAGCCCATACTACCTCTTCATACCATACCTAGGTATTCTTCAAGGCTACAATAGACAAGAACCTTTATATTTCAATATAACATGCTAATTATCTCATTTCATCCATATAAGCTACTCATTCATCATTTCATTTAGACAATAAGTCAACATTCATCAATAACATCATTCAAAGGACCTCCATTCATTAGACATTAGACCAACAATCTCAATAACTTCTTCCTAGGAGGACATTCAACAATAGTCATTAAGAATTAGAGAACTCACTATAGCCCTCTTGAAGCCTACTCGTGCCATGTATGGATAGCATCCCATACTACTACCCACACTTCATAAAAATTCTCAAGTAACTACAATGCACATCTCACATGATGGGAATAAGCGTTTAACCGACATAGACCATGCAAGATAGACATGGAATCCGGTGTCTTCCCCACACCGTAAAGAGGTTGTCTCCTTGCCGATGGAAGACTAGTAGTATTAGCTTGGATGCACATTGGATCCACTAGCTAATATCCTATGCGGGCACATAGTTATGGGATAGGAAGATGTTCATTGGAACCCTAGCCTAACATTAGGAGAGTTTCCATCTTACCATATCCACTCGGTGCTTAGCCTATATTCCCATAGATTATTTCATTCACATTACATTAGTTTATTAGGGAGGAATACCATAGGCCTATCGACCCATGATACATCATTACCAAGGAAGGAATGCTATAAGCGTATTGATCCATGGTACATTCAAGGATAGCTCTAGGGTAGACATGAAAGGAATGCTATAAGCCTATCCATTCATGGTCCCTCATTACATTCTTATACTCATGAAAGGAATGCCACTAGCCTATCGATTCATGGTACATTGACTCATTAAGAAAGGAATGCCACTAGCCTATTGATTCTAGAGTTTTCATTACATTAGATCATTTATTAAAAGAATGCATAAAGCCTATCAATTCATAGCCATCAAGTCAAGACACATTCATCATTCATATATGAAAGGAAAGCCGTAGCCTATCGATTCATATTCATCAAGTCAAGACACATTCATCAATTTAGAAAAGGATGCATAAACCTACCAATTCTAGATTCAATCATTCACATTATAGGAACCCTTCACATTCATCATTATCATTATCATTCATGAGTGCCAAACTGAGAAAATAGCCTTTCAACACTAACACAAATACATTGAATACACGTTCATCATTCTATCATTGAATCACATATAAGTTCTTCACATTATACAATCATATACACAACATCATGACAATACTTCAATTCCTCATATAATGCCTTCAAGGCCATGACCACAATGTACATGTAAGTAAACACCTCCACCTTTCAAGTGGATCAATATACAATGTATTGTAAACACCTCCACCTTTCAAGTGGATCAACAATTCAAGAGTAATTCTACTACATGAGAATTAGGTCACAACTTACCATTCTCCAAAGCCATAATCACGATTAGTCAATTCTCCAATAATCACCATAGATAAGCTTAGATAATAATAGAAATCAATAATTCAACTCAATCTAAAAATAATTCCATCAACATTCATTCATAATCATAAAACCCACTTCATAAGCCAAATTTAGGAATTTAGAGAAATCATGGTTTCATAGAGTTTTTTATCTTAAAACATCAATTGAATATCAATATAATCATAACTTATCATTTGAAATCATTTGATGCAAGAACCCATGAGTTTGAGTGAAATTTAGGATTTTTCTTAAACTTTGAAAACTTGAAACCATCTTTGAAATTGGCTCTAGGGTGAAATCTAACCCTAGATAAAAGACTCCTATACCTTATTGTAACACCCCATAGAACCTAGTTAGACCTAGCTATTGTTTGATGGAATCTTGTAGGTGAAACTAGAGCCTAAAGAGGTTGTTTTGAGTCAAGGTAAGGTTTAAATGATGTGAAATGGCTTTTCAAGTTGGGTTGAGGAGTTTAGAGGTCAAACGTCAAGAAACGACTATAACGTCCGGAAACTAGTCATTTGAGCTAGTGTGTTCTAAGGCCTTGTCGTTGAAGTTTGGAGTGTTGTATGAGGGTGAGAAGTTGTAGAAGTGATTCCCATACTTATAATAGCATGTTTAGGGCTTAAACATCCGGGTACTACTCCCCAAGGACCACCCAAGTGGTCGTTGAGGAGGACCCCAACATTGGCCAAAAAGCTGTCAAAACAGGTTGATTCACGACCCCAATTCACGGCCAGTAGATCAATCTACGGCTCGTGGGTCTTAGGCGTGGATCAAGCCTGCAAATGGTGAGTTTCAGACCCAAACCACGAAACCAAACCACGGACGGTAGATCAATCTACGGTCCGTGGCCAAACGTAGATGCTGCCAGTTTTTCAGCTTTTCGTTTTAAGTTAGAAGTTAGGGGTTGGGTTAGTTATTAATTAGGGGTTAGTATAGGTCGTTTAATGAGTTAAATTAACACCTATGTAAGTATAATATACCCCCAAACTAATCACTTTAAGTCACCCATCTAAAGACCCCAAAACTCTCTCCAATAAACCTAAGAAGAAGAAGAGGAAGAAGGAGAAGAAGAGAAGGAGGCTAGGTCGAATCTCACCATTGAAGCAAGCTTAGTAGGGATTGGAATTAAGGTATGTTTAGATTTTCATCTATGGGTTCTTCCACCCATAGAGTCCCCTAAGATTCCCACTAATTTGTGAAGAAGAACCCCAATCTAAGCTAGGGTTATTTCGAATGTGTGGATATAGTTGGGTATGATTCCAAAGAGTTGGATAATACTTGTTTATGGCTATTTTTTCCTTTAATTGTGATATTATGATGAAATTATGTGGTTTCAATGGTTAACCCTAGTTTTCTTAATGAGTTTCATGATTTGTGGGTTGATGCCATTAAAGGGCAATTTGAAGGTTCATGAGTGACCTTCTTGTATCAATGTCATAAGTAGAAATTGTTCAAGGTTAGGAACACATAATCATGAATTGAATTTAGACTAATTGAATATGATTGATCTTGGATTTTAATGTTGAGTTTGAACCTTTATGGTCAATTATGATAAGAATCACCTAGTAATGAGGGTTATGAATAGAGAACCTTGAAGTTTAGCTATAAAGAAGAGATTAAGAGAGAGACCTTGAGAGTAAGGTTATGATCATGATAGTTAGGGTGAAGTTAATATGATTAACTATTGATGTAAAGTCTTTGAGAGTAAAGTCTAAAAGAGAATAGAAGTCTAATAGGTTGGATTATGGTGAAAGGCCTATACTCACCTAACCTACCTTATGAAATCTTGAATGTGTGAAGTGATAGAATCACTTGAGCATGGTTTGATTGTCATGGACATTCTTCCATGAGATATGAGTGTTAAGCAGGGCTTAACAAGTAAACCTTGGGGTGTATGCTTGGCTCCAAGTGGATATTGACAATGAGATGGAGTGTCACACAAGAAAGGGTCCGGGCTCCAAGTAGAATGGAGAACCACACCTAGTTGATGTGAGGACTATCCAAGTTCAAGGGGGAACTCTACGTAGTAGAGTGTGGGTTTTCCCATAGTTAGATCTCATGATATGGGATCCTTCATGTAGTTGAGTCAAGGTTCCTAGTAGAAATCTCCATATCCATGAACTAAAACATGCTTGAGAAGCATCTTGTAGTTTTCAAAGCATTATGAACTAAGACATGGTTGAGAAGCATCTCGTAGTGTTCAAAGCATTATGAACTAAGACTTACTTAATGAAGTAACTCATAGTGTTTTAAAGTACAGATGGACTTAGACATGATTAAGATAGCATCTCATAGGGTCCATGTGAAGAAGGAACTTAGACATACTTTAGAGAATATCTCATAGAGTTCAAAGTGTTATGGGCATAAACATACTTCACTACAAGAAAGTTGACATACGACAACATTATATAAATGTTGTATTCAGCTGATAAATGTCATAAATTAATTTTCCAACATTTAATTTACCCTTTCCAAAAATATTCTCTCTAAACTCCATTGAAGAAGAAAAAGCAGATCAAGTTAGAGCTTGAAGGAGGGGGCTTTCTCACATGATTTTTCTAGGATTTCTTCATCTAAGGTATGATAGTGTTGATTCATGGAAAGATTTCTTCCATGGAGTCCTCAAACTTTCAATTTCAAAGATGAAAATTCTCCAAAACCTAGGGTTTTCACTCCAAGTCATGGGTTCTTCTTAAAAACATTTTCAATGATTTAATTATCATATGTTAAGATTGAATTTTTGTTTTATAGTGGTTTTATGATAAAAATCTCCCATGAATCCATGATTTCCCCATAACCCTAATTTAAGACTATGTGATGTGTGTGAATTGTAGTAAGATGCATGCTATGAAATTGTTCTTGTAGTAGTTAGAGTACTTGAATTATGTTATTATCCATGCCTAATTGTAGTAGTTCTAGGTTTGTTGGTGAATTATGATTCATGGTCCTTGAAGGGAAAATTGTGAGAATATTGTATAAACATGATGCTTATGTACATGCTTTGTGAATATATTGAAAGTAGTGTGATCATGACTATAATGAAATTATGAAATTGTTCAAAGGCTATTCTCAATTATAAACTTGTGAATGATGATTACATGTTGTGAAAGGTTTCCTCAATGTATAATACACCTTGAATTGGTAGGCTTAGGGTATCCTCTTCATGTGTAATTTAAAGTGATCTTGATCAATGTACCTTGAATTGGTAGGCTTAGGGCATCCTCTTCTTGTGCAACTAAAAGTATCTTGACTTAATGAACCTTGAATTGGTATGCTAATGACATCCCTTTCATAAATGACTAATGAAGTAATCTAAGGCTTTGTCTTCAATCGGTAGACCAATGGTATCCCTTTCATGATGAGTCCATGGACTACTAATGATGACCCTTGAATCGGTAGACCAAATGGTAGACCTTTCATGAGGATTGAATGAGCTGTGTTAATAATGTACCTTGAATTTGTAGGATTATGACACCCTTTCATGTGTTTAATAATGTACCTTGAATCGGTAGGCTAATGGCACACTTTCATGTGTTTAATAATGTACCTTGAATCGGTAGGCTAATGGCACCCTTTCATGTGTGTAATAATGTACCTTGGGTCGGTAGGCCAATGGAATCCCTCTAATGTGTAATAATGTTAAAAGAGAATGAACTACTCTATGGGAATTTAATGCTTAGCAACGAGTGGATATTGTAAGGTTAAAGCTCTTCCCATGTTATGACGGGTTTCTATTAACACCTTCCTTATCCCATCACTATGTACCCACATAGGTTATTAGATAGTTGATCCACCTAAGATAAATTATCGATTTTTCCTTAGGCAAGTAAACCAACCCTTTTCGGTGTGGGAGACATATGATTCCATGATTTATTCACATGGTCTATGTCGGTTAGGGCTTATTCCCATCTTGTGAGTTATGTGCTATGGTTACTCAAGAGGTTGTATGAAGTGTGGGTGGTAGTATGGGATGCCATTCATGCATTGTACAATTAGGATTTGAGAGTGGCTATGGTGTGTTTCTCGAATGTCATAATGTCTAATGAAATGAATGTGCTATAATGATGCTAATGAGAATGTTGACATAAAGGCTAAATGTAATAATGAATGCTTAACTTGGATTGTTATTATGAGTTGCTTTCCATGACTACTTATTCAGTGAGAATGTTCCTTATCTATGAGTATTAATTAAAGATGAGATTACAGAATGGTAAGAATGATTATGGTGGCCTCAAAGTGGTACTTAGTATGTGTGGTATTATGGTATGCTATTCATAGATTGCACAAGTATAACTTAGGGTTACCTAGAAATGGTTCTATTCTGGCTTATAATGACTTATATGTTGATCATGCGTGTGACTTAGACTTATACTAAAAGTTTCATGATGTTTCTCAAACTTGTTAAATGCTGTATTTTCAACTATATTGTCCTTTTTAGCATGATTTTTTCATGGCTATCATACTTCGTGCATTTTTGTGCTAACCCATATTTCTTCTACATTTTTTCTACAAAGTGTAGGTTCTGGTTCTTAAGGCGATTTCTTTGGATTCAAGCTTGGATTGACTATTATCCTAGCTTATGGTGAGTCCTCAAGATTCGAGGACATATGAGTCTTTAGCAGTATCTTTCATGTCATTTTATGTTTCAGACTATGTTGAAGGGATGCGACCCTATTATTGATTCAAGTTGTATTAGATGGCCATGTGAGACAAAGTTAGATTCCTAGTTGCTTTTAAATAAAGACTTCGATTGTATGGATAAAAGTTTTTAAATTCCGTTCCAGTTTCTTATGTCTTATGTTATGAATGCTATGAGGCGTGTATGAGGCTCTTCGGAGTCTTGTACGTTGTTTTACATCCGGGATGTAGGCTCGGGTCATAAGAAACATGGTATCAGAGCACAAGATGTTGGGGATGGTTTTAGGATGATGTCTCATAAGCCACGTCTACTAGAGTCTTGTTCATGAGTGTGAAGCGCACCACATTTATGAATAAGAGGCTATAAGATGTTAGGAAACTACACTTCTTTCATTACTCTTTAGTCGTGCCTTATAGTTTTAACTCTATGAAGTCCATCTCCTAATCTGCCTTTTTTGTCTTCAGGATATCAATACACGAAGGGCTAATGCAAGGCGAATGGAAGGCAACAATGCCAATGAAGAAGCTCCTCAAGAGAATCAAGCTCCTCAAGCTAATCAAACTCTGAGTAATCCTCCGGCTGTGGCGGATGTGGAAATTAGGTTGGCTCTTCTAACATTTGCTCAAACCGTGATGGCTCAAGTTAATAGAGATGTTGGGACTCATGTGAACCCTAATATGAACTCAACCAATTCAAGATTGAGGGATTTTGTTACGATGAATCCTCCCATTTTTGTTGGTTCAAAAATGAGAGAGGATCTTAAGAGTTTGTGGATGAGGTTTATAAGGTAGTTGATGCTATGGGGTTGAGTTCGGTAGAAAAAGAGGAACTAGCCGCTTATCAATTGAAGGATGTTGCCCAAGTTTGGTTTACTCAATGGAAGAGAAATAGGTTGGTAGGAGCGGGTCCTATTGATTGAGAGGTGTTTAAGAAAGCATTTATTGATAGGTTCTTTCCCCGTGAGTTGAGGGAGTCTAACGTGGAAGAATTCACAAACCTTAGGCAAGGTAGCATGAGTGTTCAAGAGTATTCTTTGAAATTTACTCAACTATCAAAGTATGCTCCATCTGTGGTTGCGGAGCCGAGGGATAAGATGAGTAGATTTGTGACAGGTGTGTCCAACCTAGTTGAGGAAGAATGTCGTACGACAATTCTCCATGAGAACATGAATATCTCTATTCTTATGGTGTATGCACAACAAATTGAGGAGTCCAAACTTAAGAGAAAGATTAGAGAGATGAGAAAATCTAGGCCCAATGAACAAGGTAAACCAAGGTTCAAAAAGATATCTTCTAACCAAGATTCTTCAAACACTCCTAGGGTTAACCAAGAGAAAGGTAGTAGGTCTCCATTTCCAAAATCTACTTGCACTAATTGTGGAAAGAAGCATCATGGGAAGTGCCTAGCCGGTACGAATGGGTGTTATGGTTGTGGAAAGAGTGATCATCAAGTGAAAAATTGCACTACACTCACGGCCAAAAGAAGAGAGGACTAACAAGATTCTCTTAGTGGCCCGGATCCTAATGCTCCAAAGTATGGTCGTTTCTATGCACTCCGGTCTAGAGAGGACAAAGGAGCCCTTCTGGATGAAGGCATCGGTATGTTGATAATTCCTCATAGATGTAAATGTTTTATTAAGGTCCCTATGCTATTTGTGGGATTTTCATGTTAGCCTTAATATGGGTTTTCTCCCAAGGGGGAGATGGTATGCTTGGAAGGCAAGGTTGTTGAGAGTTCTGATATCCTTATCTCTTTCTTCTATTCCTATTCAAGATTGAGACAAACAGTTCCTTGTGGATTGTTTCATGTTTTGGAGTCATGGCAGGTTATGTGTTTCCATGGTCTCCTTATGTTGTGCATGTTCTTGATGAAATTATTGTTCAGAAAGGAAACGGGTTTTTATGATTTTTATTCCTTATGATTAATGTACATTTAGTATGAATTGTCTATATGCTTCATGAGATGAATTGTTGAACATTCTTAAATGTGCCTTGTAGAGTAATTGCATAATTTGCTTCATGATGTTATGATGAGCATGCTTTGAGTTGGAAAAGGTAATTCCTCCAATGATATGAGAAATGTTGAAGTTTTCATGCATAATGGGTTGTTAGATGTAGTTCCTACTTCCTTGTGTTGCATTGAGTATATTGAGATGGAGTTGGAGTTTCCTCCTTTGAATTGTGCTTTATTTTGATGTTTCATGCATGATGGGCTGCTGGTCTTGAGTCTTTATTTCCGTAAGGTGTTTATTGTGTCATTCGAGGATGAATGTTCCCAAGGGGGAGATATTGTTACGCCTCCAAAAACTAGTAGGTGAAACTAGAGCCTTACGTGAGGGCTTTCGAGTTTGATGTGTGGTTTAATATTGTAAAATGGTTTCCTGAACTTAGATTGATTGGTTTAGGATTAAACATCACGGTACGATCCCCCAAGGACCAACCAAGGGTCCTTGAGGAGGACCTAAAGTCTAACCCCAAAGCTGCCCCAAAACTTCCTAATTAGTGACCTACGAATAGGACCTACTAGGCATAGGTCCATCAACGTGCCGTAGCTCTTGGTCGTGGGTCAAGTCCTCAATGTTGAGCTGCAGGTCTTCACCTCTTCACCTACGGACCTGAAGGACGGCTAGTAGGCCAATCTACGGACCGTAGGTCCTAGGCGTAGGTCATGCCTGCAACAAGCTGCCTAGGTTCGGCCAAGGGAGGGGTAAATTAGGTAATTCCTTTTGAGGTTAGTTTGAAGTGAGGTCGTTTTATATTGATTATTTAGACTTATATAAGTACTTTTAAATTTGAAACACCTTATATACTTCATAAACCTCAACTACCCAAATCATAACCAACTTAACCCTTTCCAAAAATCTTCTCTATAAACTCCATTGAAGAAGAAGAAGAAGATCAAGTTAGATCTTGAAGAAGGGGACTTTCTCACACGAATTTGCTAGTATTTCTTCATCTAACGTATGGTAGTCTTGATTCATGGAAAGCTTTCTTCCATGGATCTCTCAAACTTTCAATTTCAAAGATAAAAATTCTCCAAAACCTAGGGTTTTCACTTCAAGTCATAGGTTCTTCTTAAAACGTTTTCAATGATTTAATTATCATAGATTGAGATTGAATTGCTGTTTTATAATGGGTTTATGATAAAAACCTCTCATGAATCCATGAGTTCCCTATAACCCTAATTTAAGACTATCTGATGTGGGTGAATTGTAGTAAGATGCATGCTATGAAATTATTCTTGTAGTAGTTAGATTACTTGAATTATGTTATTATCCATGCCTAATTGTAGTAGTTATAGGTGTGTTGGTGAATTATGATTCATGATCCTTGAAGGGTAAATTGTGAGAATATTGTATAATGATGATGCTTATGTACATGCTTTGTGAATATATTGAAAGTAGTGTGATCATGACTATAATGCAATTGTGATATTGTTGAAAGGATATTCTCAATCATACACTTGTGAATGATGATTACATGTTGTGAAAGGTTTCCTCAATGTATAATACACCTTGAATTGGTAGTCTTAGGGCATCCTCTTCATGTGTAATTTAAAGTGATCTTGATCAATGTACCTTGAATTGGTAGGCTTAGGGCATCCTCTTTTTCTGTAATTAAAAGTGTCTTGACTTAATGAACCTTGAATTGGTAGGCCAATGGTATCCTTTCATAAATGACTAATGAAGTAATCTAAGGCTTTGTTTTCAATTGCTAGACCAATGGTATCCCTTTCATGATGAGTCCATGAACTACTAATGATGAACCTTGAATCGGTAGACCAAATGGTAGACCTTTCATGAGGATTTAATGAGCTATCTTGATAATGTACCTTGAATCAGTAGGCTTATGGCACCCTTTCATGTGTTTAATAATGTACCTTGAATCGGTAGGCTAATGGCACCCTTTCATGTGTTTAATAATGTACCTTGAATCTATAGGCTAATGGCACTCTTTCATGTGTGTAATAATAAACCTTGGGTCGGTAGGCCAATGGCATCCCTCTCATGTGTAATAATGTTAAAAAGAGAATTAACTACTCTATGGGAATTTAATGCTTAGCACCGAGTGGATATTGTAAGGTGGAAGCTCTTCACATGTTAGGCCGGGTTTCTAATAACACCTTCTTTATCCCATAATTATGTGCCCACATAGGTTATTAGCTAGTGGATCCACCTAAGTTAAATTACCGGTTCTACCTTAGGAAAGTAGACCAACCTTTTTCAGTGCGAGAGACACCGAATTCCATGAATTGCTCACATGGTCTATGTCGGTTAGGGTTTATTCCTATCATGTGAGTTATGTGCTGTGGTACTCAAGAGGTTCTATGAATTTTGGGTGGTAGTATGTGATGAGTCCATAAATTGGACTCATTTAGGGCTTTATTTTAATGGAAATAGTGTCCTTGAATGCTTGTTTTATCTCAATACCTGATTAAAATGCTGAAGTTTCAGGTAATTGAAGTTTTAGTGGAAGCATGAACATTTAGGCGCAAACGGAGCAAATAAGGCTGAAAAGAACAAGAAATGGAATCCTGCGGATCGCCGAAACGATATGAACCGCCCTTCGTTCCAGTACGAGAAGCCTTGAAGGAAGTGGATCAAAAGGCAAGGAAAGGAGCAGTCGTCGAGTCGCCGATCAGTTCCGTGAAGCAGTACTGTACCGCCCAATTATCCAGAATGCGAAGATGCTAAAGGCAAGACACTAAAGGCGATGAGCTGACCAAAAGGCAGATCGGCGATCTCGACTAATGTCGCCGAACGATCCTCCGCAGCATAATCTGTGAAAACTATAAATACTAGTTAGAGTGTGGAACATTTGGTGTGGAACATTTTAGAAGTAAAAGTTATTATAAGTCTATAGTATTTTTTCTGTATTTTTCTCTCAAGTTTGGAGAGGGTTTTTGTGGAGACTTGAAGAAAGGAGTTCTTCTTCCCCAAGTTGGAAGTAGGTCTTCTCTATTCATTTTCCTTTGCTTAATTTAAGGTTTATTTTCTTATACCCGGTTGATTTCATTATCATGTTGGGTATAATTTCTTATTTCTTGATGTGTGGCTAAAAACCCCCATTCTTGGGGTGTGATTTAGCAAATATGGGTTGATATTCTTGTTGGGTCTTGCTTGCTGATAGGTTAGATGTGTGTTAATGGTGATTTCACCTAGTGGTTGTGGTTTAATCTAAAGGGTTTGTAGTTGCAAATACAAAGACGCCCATGTGTTGTCGGCTTGCCTAAGAGGGAGGTCGCGAAACCAAAACCACTAGACTGATGGCCTAAGGAGTGTGTCGACATGAGGTTCAGCCCGAGAGGGTGAGTCCTAGTCCCATATCCTAACACTTAGCTCGAGAAAGTGAGTGGGGTAAGGCGTAGGCTGGACTGCATGCGGCTAATGGGTGTCCGAGAGGAACGCATTTGAAACGGGATAAGTTGCCCGAGAGGACACTTATTTCCATTTAAAGCTTAGCCTAGTCACTATTGTCTTGCAAATTTCCTATTGAAAGCATGTACCCAACAATTTATCTCAACTTGTATTGCGGACACATCCCAAGAACCTTTCCCCATACTTGATTTTCTTGTTTATTTTTTTGTTTTAGTACTTGTTACAAAACCCCTTTGATATTTGACACTTTTGTGTCACCCCCTTTAATTTACAATGTTTTTTATCGCAATTGTCTTTAGCTACGACTAGTTAGAATGTAAATTCTATTTTTCTATCAATTCTCAAAATCGCTCCCTTGGGTCATGACCCCAACCCTTGGTTGGGTTACTGTATTATCAATGATCGTAGACACTCATACCGTAGGATAGTGTCATTGGTCACGATAAGCATCAGTACGGAATGCCATTCATGCATTGCACGAGTAGGCTTTGGGAGTGGCTATGGTGTGTTTCTCGAATGTCATAATGTCTAATGAAATGAATCTGCTATAACGATGCTAATGAGAATGTTGACATAAAGGCTAAATGTAATAATGAATGCTTAACTTGGATTGTTATTATGAGTTGCTTTCCTTGACTTGACTTATTCAATGAGAATGTTCCTTAACTATGAGTATTAATTAAAGATGAGAATGAAGAATGGTAAGTATGATTATGGTGGCTTCAAAGTGGTACTTAGTATGTGTTGGTATTATGAGATGCTATTCATAGATTGCACAAGTATAACTTAGGGTTACCTAGAAATGGTTCTATTATGGCTTATAATGACTTATATGTTGATCATGCTTGTGACTTATGTCTTTATACTAAAAGTTTCATGATGTTTCTCAAACTTGTTAAATGCTGTGTTTTCAACTAAAATGTCCTTTTTAGCATGATTTTTGCCTAGCTATCATAATTAGTGCATTTTTGTGCTAATACATATTTCTTCTACATTTTTTCTACAAAGTGCAGGTTCCGGTTTTTAAGGCGATTTCTTTGGATTCAAGCTTGGATTGACTATTCTCCTAGCTTATGGTGAGTTCTCAAGATTTGAGGACATATGAGTCTTTAGTAGTTTCTTTCATGTCATTTTATGTTTCGGACTATGTTGAAGGGCTGCGACCCTATTATTGATTCAAGTTGTATTAGATGGCCATGTGAGACAAAGTTAGACTTCCGCTTGCTTTTAAATAAAGACTTCGATTGTATGGATAAAAGTTTTTAAATTCCGTACCATTTTCTTATGTCTTATGTTATGAATGCTATGAGGCTTGTATGAGGCTCTTCAGAGTCTTGTATGTCGTGTTACATCTGAGGTGTAGGCTCGGGTCATAAGAAACATGGTATCAAAGCACAAGATGTTGGGATGGTTTTAAGATGATGTCTCATAAGCCACGTCTTGTAGAGTCTTGTTCATGAGTGTGAAGCGCGCCACATTTATGAATGAGAGGCTATAAGATGTTAGGAAACTTCACTTCTTTCATTAATCTTTATTCGTGCCTTATAAGTTTAACTCTATGAAGTCCATATCCTAATCTGCCTTTTGTGTCTTCAGGATATAAATACACGAAGGGATAACGCAAGGAGAATGGGGGGTAACAATGTCAATGAAGAAGCTCCTCAAGAGAATCAAGCTCCTCAAGCTAATCAAGTTGTGGGTAATCCTCCGGATATGGCGGATGTGGAAATTATGTCGGCTTTTCTAACATTGGCTCAAGCTGTGATGACTCAAGTCAATAAAGATGTTGGGACTCATGTGAACCCTAATGTGAACTCCACCGCTTTTATATTGAGGGATTTTGTTAGGATGAATCCTTGCATGTTTCTTGGTTCCGAAATGGGAGTGGATCCTCAAGAGTTTGTGGACAAGGTTTATAAGGTAGTTGATGCTATGGGGGTGACTTCGGTAGAAAAAGAGGAACTAATCGCTTATCAATTGAAGGATGTTGCCCAAGTTTAGTTTACTCAATGGAAGAGAAATAGGCCGGTAGAAGCGGGTCCCATTGATTTAGAGGTGTTTAAAAAAGCATTTATTGATAGGTTCCTTACCCGTGAGTTGAGGGAGGCTAAGGTGGAAGAATTCACAAACCTTAGGCAAGGTAGCATGAGTGTTCAAGAGTATTCTTTGAAATTTATTCAACTATTAAAGTATGCTCCATCTATGGTGGCGGAGCCGAGTGATGAGATGAGTAGATTTGTGACGGGTGTGTCCGACCTAGTTGAGGAAGAATGCCGTACGACAATGCTCCATGATAACATGAATATCTCTAGGCTTATGGTGTATGCACAACAAATTGAGGAGTCCAAACTTAAGAGAAAAAATAGAGAGATGAAAAAAGGTAGGTCCGATGAACAAGGTCAACCAAGGTTCAAAAAGAGATCTTCTAACCAAGATTCTTCAAACACCCCTAGGGTTAACCAAGAGAAAGGTAGTGGGTCTCCATTTCCTAAACCTACTTGCACCAATTGTGGAAAAAAGCATCATGGGAAGTGCCTAGACGGTACGAATGGGTGTTTTGGTTGTGGAAAAAGTGATCATCAAGTGAAAAATTGTCCTACACTCACGGCCAAAGGAAGAGAGACCAAACAAGATTCTCTTAGTGGCCGGATCCTAATGCTCCAAAGTATGGTCATTTCTATGCACTCCGGTCTAGAGAGGATAAAGGATCCCTTCCGGATAAAGGTACCGGTATGTTGATAATTCCTCATAGATGTAAATGTTTTATTAAGGTCCCTATGCTATTTGTGAGATTTTCATGTTAGCCTTAGTATGAGTTTACTCCCAAGGGCGAGATGGTATACTTGGAAGGCAAGGTTGTTGAGAGTTCTGATATCCTTATCTCTTTCTTCTATTCCTATTCAAGCTTGAGACAAAGAGTTCCTTGTGACTTGTTTCATCTTTTGGAGTAATGGGTGGGTATGTGTTTCCATGTTCGCCTTATGTTGTGCATGTTCTTGATGAAATTATTGTTTAGAAAGGAAATGAGTTTTTATGATTTTTATTCCTCATGATTGATGTACATTTAGTATGAATTGTCTATATGCTTCATGAGATGAATTGTTGAACATGCTTAATGTGCGTATTGCATAATTTGCTTCATGATTTTATGATGAGCATGCTTTGAGTTGGAGAAGGTAATTCCTCCAATGATATGAGAAATGTTGAAGTTCTCATGTATAATGGGTTGTTAGATGTAGTTCCTACTTCCTCGTGTTGCAATGAGTATATTGAGATGGAGTTGGAGTTTCATCCTTTGAATTGTGCCTTATTTTGATGTTTCATGCATGATGAGCTGCTATTCTTGAGTCTTTATTTCCGTAAGGTGTTTAAGTGTCATTCAAGGACGAATGTTTCCAAGGGGGAGAAATGGTTACACCTTCGAAAACTAGTAGGTGAAACAAGAGCCTTACGTGAGAGCTTTTGAGTTTGATGTGTGGTTTAATGTTGTAAAATGGTTTCACGAACTTTGCATGAAAGGTTTACGGTTGAACGTCAAGGTACGAACTCCCAAGGACCAACCAAGGGTCGTTGAGGAGGACCTAAAGTTTAACCCCAAAGCTGCCCCAAAACTGCCTAATTATTGACCTACGGATGGGACCTACTGGGTGTAGGTCCATCCACGTCCCCTAGCTCTTGGTGGTGGGTCAAGTACTCAATGTTGAGCTGCAGGCCAGGACCTACGGACCTAAAGTACGGACACTAGGCCAACCTATGGACCGTAGGTCCTAGGCGCAGGTCATGCCTGCAACAAGCTGCCAAGGTTCGGCCAAGGGAGGGGCAAATTAGTTAATTCCTTTTTAGGTTAGTTTGAAGTGAGGTCATTTTATATTGATTATTTAGACTTATATAAGTACTTTTAAATTTGAAACACCTCATATACTTCATAAACCTCAACTACCCAAATCATAACCAACTTAATCCTTTCCAAAAATCTTCTCTCTAAACTCCATTGAAGAAGAAGAATAAGATCAAGTTAGATCTTGAAGAAGGGGGCATGTTCACACGATTTTGCTTGGATTTCTTCATCTAAGGTATGGTAGTCTTGATTCATGGAAAGCTTTCTTCCATGGATCCCTCAAACTTTCAATTTCAAAGATGAAAATTCTCCAAAACCTAGGGTTTTCACTCCAAGTCATGGGTTCTTCTTAAAAACGTTTTCAATGATTTAATTATCATATATTAAGATTGAATTGCTGTTTTATAGTGGTTTTATGATAAAAATCTCCCATGAATCCATGATTTCCCCATAACCCTAATTTAAGACTATGTGATGTGGGTGAATTGTAGTAAGATGCATGCTATGAAATTATTCTTGTAGTAGTTAGATTACTTGAATTATGTTATTATCCATGCCTAATTGTAGTAGTTCTAGGTGTGTTGGTGGATTATGATTCATGGTCCTTGAAGGGCAAATTGTTAGAATATTGTATTATGATGATGCTTATGTACATGCTTTGTGAATATATTGAAAGTAGTGTGATCATGACTATAATGCAATTGTGATATTGTTGAAAGGCTATTCTCAATTATAAACTTGTGAATGATGATTACATGTTGTGAAAGGTTTCCTCAATGTATAATTCACCTTGAATTGGTAGGCTTAGGGCATCCTCTTCATGTGTAATTTAAAGTGATCTTGATCAATGTACCTTGAATTGGTAGGCTTAAGTCATCCTCTTCTTGTGTAACTAAAAGTTTCTTGACTTAACGAACCTTGAATCGGTAGGGCAATGGCATCCCTTTCATAAATGACTAATGAAGTAATCTAAGGCTTTGTTTTCAATCGGTAGACCAATGGTATCTCATTCATGATGAGTCCATGAACTACTAATGATGAATCTTTAATCGGTAGACCAAATAGTAGCCCTTTCATGAGTATTCAATGAGCTATCTTAATAATGTACCTTGAATTAGTAGGCTTATGACACCCTTTCATGTGTTTAATAATGTACCTTGAATCGGTAGGCTAATGGCACCCTTTCATGTGTGTAATAATGTACTTTGGGTCGGTAGGCCAATGGCATCCCTCTAATGTGTAATAATGTTAAAATAGAATGAACTACTCTATGGGAATTTAAAGCTTAGCACCGAGTGAATATTGTAAGGTGGAAGCTCTCCCCATGTTAGGCTGGGTTTCTATTAACACCTTCCTTATCCCATAACTATGTGCCCACATAGGTTATTAGCTAGTGGATCCACGTAAGCTAAATTATCTCTTCTACCTTAGGCAAGTAGACCAATCCTTTTCGGTGTGGGAGACACCGGATTCCATGATTTGCTCACATGATCTATATTAGTTAGTGATAACAACATGGATAGCATGGATCGCGTAAAAGCACTAGAGGAGCTTGATGGACACAAAATCAAGAAGTACAATGTGTGGAAGGTCCATCTAAGTGAAGAGAAAGAAGAAAGAGGCCATTTGTGCATTGGTCATCTCATAATTTCAAGAATTCACAAAAGAAGACAACCAAACAAGGCCCTTAC
>JAJOOI010020267.1:0-13382 GCA_029582585.1 Solanum bukasovii
AAATCAAAATAAAATAAACATAAGAATTAGTCAAATAAATTCATAAATAAAAATTATATTTATATAGTATAATTTTTTAATAGAAAAATATGTATAATTATCATAAAAATAAGGAGTAGTAAATATTATTATACGTGGTATTAAAAAAAATGTAACTATACATAAATGTAAAAAATGATGTATAAAAAGGATTTAAAGGGACATATTTGTCATTTACCTATTTTATCTCGGGATAAGTTATCCCGGGATTACTATACCACCCATGGGGAGGGATAACTTATCCCGGTACTAATTATTAATCCCGGGAGAAGTTATCCCGGACTTGCCAATCAAACAACATAATATTTTTTTTATTCCATCACTATTTCCTTATCCCATCACTATTATTTCTAATCCCTCACACCAAACGAGCCCTAATTGTATTGTAGTAATATTATTATTATTTTCTTCTCAATACGTTGCTTGTTATTTCACAGGAAGACATTATTTTCCTTCCTCGTAAATTAACATGTCTGTTTTTATAACAAGCTAGTATATATTTACATAATCATGTAATTTTTCCTTTTAGTTTTATGTCCCATCCTTTTATTTGCTACTATTTATTTTATGTAATAATATGGCATAGAGGTGTAAGCTAAACCCTCTACAATTGGGAGTAAAAGTCTCGATGAATAATTTAATTTAATAAAAATGACATATTATGATTCTTATGCAAAATTGAGTAATTAATTATTTTTGTCACAAATTAGTTTAGTTTTGGTACAATAAAAAAATCAATAATCATTTCGGAAATTAATCAGTCAAATATATGACATTTCATTAATAACATCATATTATAATAGAATCATTAGTGAGTGGGACAATTCAAATTAAACTTAATGCTTCAATGTAAATCTCTCTATTATATAAATCATCTTTATAAAGTGAAGAAACCAACTTCATTTTTCACTTGAAATGGCTTATTACCCTTATACCAAAGTTCATTTTTCATTGCTTATTTCATTTATTATCGTCAATGATGACAAATGTTTCTATTTTACATGCAAGTTACTGAAATTTTTGTCAGTGATCTCCCTCAAAATACTTCTCCACTTCAAGTTCATTATCAATTTGACGATCTTAGAGTTCACACACTTAAAATGAATGAAATAATTGGTTTTTCATTTCATCAGAATTTTTGGGGCACTACTCATTTTCATTGCGCTTTTGCATGGGATTTGAAGAATAATAATTTTGATGTTTTTTAAAACGCAAAGAGTCCTTGTAGATTTAATTTTTTTTAAGCAAAATATTAAATGTACTTGATTGGCAAAAGATTTTGGTATATATTTTGCTTGTACTAAAAACTCGAATCCTTCATCTAGTGACTTCAAATTTGTCTATCCTTGGTTGTAAACATTACGAATATATAATATATTACTTAATTTATGTTATACTTGTGGCCCATTTTTTTCTACTCAAGAAGCACGAACGTGTCTCTTTATTTAGCACTAGTATACGTGTCTGCGCGTTATGCGAATAATATTAAAGAAAGTTACTACGTTATATATTTTGTTCAAATTTATATTATACACTTGTCTTTATGGAAAAAATCAATTACCATAGTATATAAATATATGAGAATTGAGACCTTTCCATTAATGAGTTTTGTTGCGTATTTGTAATGATGATTAAAAAAAGTTTCTCAACACTTACTGACACATCTTGAATACTATTAAATTTATAGTTTTCATGTTCATACAATAACAATAAGATTTTTTTTTATTAATGACGATAATGTAATGTTGCGTGATAATTATGAACAATGATCAGATATGACAAAAAATTTATCATAAAATTTCAAGTCGCAAAGTGCATCAAATCTACATGAATTGCCTATATAGAATTAAATGGGTAATGAATACAAAATGCTAAGTAACAATAAGATCGATCAACTAAAACTTTATATTTTGATTGTGTAATATTTAAGGGTCGAAGAATTGAATAAAAAGGTATAACTCAACTTTAATGATTATTGTAGACATACTTTGAAAATAAAGTAATAATAATCTAACTATAATCACAATATAATTATTGCGGCTCCAATTATAATGAACCAAAACTAATAATTTGTTTTTAGATAAATTTGATAAGAGTATAACATTAAGTTCTTCAAATTGCTATATTTTAAAATCATTGTTCAGTTGAAACAAATCAATGCACTTAAAATATGTGCCTAAACTATCCTTTAAATGATACTAAAATAAATGTCTGAATTCTTATATTGAAAAAAATGTATGCACCAAATTTGGAATAGAACATAAACATTGCAAAGGACATTTATATACTTATACTACCATCGGTTTGTGAAAGGTCATGTTTTGCTAAAATTAAAAAAAAAAATCAAGAAAAACATTTTCTTGAAAATAAACTTCTTTGAACCATCAATCTAAACTGATTTTCTCCTTAATAAGAGCCAATATACAAAAAAATAAAATAACAGTAAACCCAACTTCTCTATGAGACTATCACGTCAAGTACAATGGAATATAATAATAAAATCAAAATAAACGTAGCTATAACAAAGAGTTAATGAGAGATGGAGAACCATCAATCTAAACTGATTTTCTCCTTAACGATGCTTATTTGATTGTCCTGGTTCAAATGTGATCTACTCTTTTGGGAAATGCACGAGATTTCGTTGCATATTTTAAGAAATGAAATCAAAATGAAAAAAAATATGTTGATTTGTAGTGGCAATTAGTGAAGTTCTTTTGCCTTAGTCATATGATTGACAATTCTGGCTAAAAGTATGTCTTCAAATTGAAATTCAATATGCTATAACAACTTGAAAAAGAATGATACAACTTACCTTAAAATTTGGAGATGCGAACATAACTACTGCCTATTCCTAACTTCTCAAAGCACGTCACATTACTCACCTTCCCGACATTACACTAAAACTACTTCTGCTTCAATTCTTTCGGCTCCTTGTATTGTATTTGCAAATTGCAAAATAAATAAAAAATCTCCTACAAAGTTCATCCAATATAACCTAGAAATTTTTTATCGTTGTTGCAACTCGACACACTAAACATACAAAATTATTTGCTAACTTCTTATCTTAAAGAATCAACTCAATTAAAAATAAGATGTGTAATGCTTATGATATGGTACGTCCCATCACTGTATAACTCTAACTTTCAATCTCCATTGCATATTTTGCAAAAGGCGTATGAATTGAAAAATTATTGAAGCACACCTATTTGAATTATAAATCTACAATCTCTTACTATATTTAGAGAAACAATCTATTATAATTTAAAAGATTTGAGTATAAAGTTGAATAACCTTTTTGAGTAGTTGTATTCAATTCAAATTCCACCAAAAAGGAAACTCTGCATATAACACAATGCATGTATTGTTAAAGGTGTGAACTTTTTGATACGTCGCACTTTTTGAAATGAATCGTGTATTCCTCCACCACTTTTAAAAATACAGTGTTGCCCATAAAATTTGTGAGTTATTATCCGCTAAAAGTAAAAACCGTAAAAAAATAATTGTTTGGAAGTTTCATACCATTATCTGAAATTTTTAATAACGGTAACAATTTAAATAATAATTTAATTAATCCTATTATATATAATTAATTTTAATTAGGTAAAAAAACTCTAAATTTTCTTCTAAACCAGTAAGTTTTTTTCTTTAATAAAAATTAATTTTATTTATTTATTTAGTTGAAAATTTAAAATTTCAAAATTAGAGATTTGTGGACTAACTTGATTAGAAGTCTTTTTTTTTTTTTTTTAATTTCAATTTTTTCCTTATTTTTTAAAATGTAAAACCGTTTTTATTTTTCTTTAGTTTTTATATTTTATCTCTTTTTTTAATGTAAAATGTAAAATTATTTATATTTTTCTTTAGTTTTAATATTTTATCTTTTTTTTAATGTAAAATGTAAAATTATTTCTATTTTATGTGGCGCTTTCACTTTTCCTATTATATATATATAGATTATTATTATTATTATTATTGTCATTATTATTATTATTATTATTATTATTATTATCTACATTTGTTTTTATTTAATGAGGAGGTTGTGAAAAGATGGTTAAAATTTAAAAATATATTTCCACAAAAAAAGGACCACATACGTTACTTTATAGAGTGTTTTTTAAAAAAAAATAATAAATACAGATTTATAGTTTATTCCCTAATTTCTAAAACTGATTTAAAATAATTTTTTTAATTAAAAAAAATCTGATTTTTGTGGTGCTGACACTTAAGCACTATCACCTCTCCTATATATATATATATATATATATATATATATATATTATTATTAATATTGTTATTATTTGTTTTTATTTAAATGAGGAGGTTGTGGAAAGATGGTTAAAATTAAAAATATATTTCCACAAAAAAAAGGACCACATACGTTACTTTATAGAGTGTCTTTTAAAAAATAATAATTAATACAGATTTATAGTTTATTCCCTATTTTCTAGAACTGATTTAAAATCATTTTTTAAATTAAAAAAATCTGATTTTTGTGGTGTTGATTGATGATTCTGAATTAAAATTTATATTGTTATTTTGGAGATTGATGATTCTGAATTAAAATTTTGATTGAGAATCATTTTCTAAGTTGGTATAATTATTATTATTTTAAAATGTCTTGACGAGATCATATACAAAATTTGAGAATATTTGGGGTGATTTAAAATTAGATTAGAATCAAAATTCAAAAGTGGCGAACATCATTATTGTATTGTGTATCACGTGTAGGGGTGTTCATGGTTTGGATAAAAATCGATCCAAACCGAAAAATCAAATCAAACCGATTTAATTTGGATTTTGGTTTGTTTCCCATCTCTTCTCGAGAAACAAGTGGGCTATTTCTTTGCAAAATTGTGCTCAACCATAGTACTATTATTTGATTAGATCATCGAATCTTTTATTTCTCTTGAGATTTCTTCAATGTTCAGTTCTACACACGTCTTTTTTTCGGAGGTCTACAGGTCTTTCACAATCAGATCTACCTATACAGTAACGGTATTTAATTATGAAAGTTTGTTGGGTAGCTGAAGCCACTTTGAGGTTCCCTCTGAAATGAGGCATGTAAGGGAGCCACTACGAAGAAGTTCCGGGAGTTACGAAGGAAGCTTCGAGCTGAATCGAGTGTAGTGGAATGATGAATTTATTTCTTCGCCTTTTTGATTTGGTTTTAGATTGTTAAGAATCGATAGTATTTGGTTTGGTTATGATTTTGTTCGAAAAATATCGAAGAAATAACCGAATCGAACCAACAATTATATACATAAATTTTATTATTATACATACATAATATATTATATTCATAAACAATTTTAAAGATTTTATATATGTTTCATCAAAATTTATTTATAATTTACTTATGAAAGAAAAAATATCCAAGGTGAGAACATTTTTCTTATTGGTTTCATGTATATGAGTGTCTATGAAAATTCATTGTGGGACTGAAAATGTCATTGTGTCTTTCTTCTATGCCAATATAGTGAATTTTGAAGTTTTATTCAGTAAATTCAATGATCCAAAGTTCTGTAATGTCAATCATTCTAACTATTTTTTTCGTTTGAATGGATTGTTGTCACTTTTTCCACGTTTTGAATGAATTGTTTCTTTTATTTTTATGTATGGTTAATAACCGAATAACCAAACCAAAATCGAAAACAACCAAACCGATAAATGTATATTATATTTGGTTTGGTTTGGTTTTGATAATTTTAAAACCGATTAAGTTGGTTTGATTTGATTTTGGTTTTGTTTTTTCACGTGTATGATGCATGTATGTCATGTATAGAGTGGCGAATTTAAGTGCAAAAAATAGGGCACCCGAACACGTGGTCTCTTCGTAAAATTAGATATTTTATGTATATATTTTCTAACATTTGTATAATATTATATTCTTGCACCCGTACTATAAAAAGTCTAGTTGGTCCACATGGTTAAATGTTGAGCTTTTGACTTTGAAGACTGAGGATCAATTCCCACTTAATACATTTTTCTTGGTGCACCCATATTCGAAAAATCCTAGATTCGCCTCTGCATGTATAGAATACTGATGCAAATGATATATATATAGGACTAATTCGCTTTCAATACATGAAATTACAAATTAAATCTTGTATTCAGAAGGCGGAATGACCTGGGAGGCCCATGTACTTGGTTTCGTTTGTCAGTTAAACCCTTCTACTCATCACTTTGCCAAATGAACCCTTAAACCCAATGAAACTCTATTTTTTAAACCTCTCTGACCATTGACCGGGCTTATGTGGCACTGAAATGACTTAGTTGGACAAATACGTGACCTCACGCGTTTTGAAGCAAGTGAATACAATATTTTTATTTTAAAATTATCAAAATTATAAGACAAAAACAATAATAATAATTTAAATTTTTTTTTTATTGAAAACCTCCTTCTTCTTCACTCCACCCCACCTCGCCCCACCCCCACCCCTTCTTTCTTCTTCTTTTTCAGCCCCACCCCACCTTTTTTCTCTTCTTCTTCTTCAACCTCATCCCCCACCCTTACTCCTTTTCTCTTCTTCTTCAACTTCAGCCCCCATCCACCCCCACCCTCCCCGACCCTAATCCTTTTCTCTTGTTTTTCTTTGACGTACACATTATCACAATAAAATCATCAAATAAAAAATTGAAAAAAGTTTTTGCAAGAAAATATATCATTCACCATTTTTATAAACTTAATTCCTTAAGATCTATTACTTGAATTTACATATAAACATATTTTTTCCAATTTGAAGTTTTCTTGATATCTCTTTTTATCAAATCAAAATAAATAAAATCCTAAATTATGTACAAGAACTAATTATAATCTATCACATTTTATGATTGAAGAAATTTTTTAGCGTGAACTATGAAGAAAGATGAAAATGGTGGTTTTTATTTTTGGGATGAAAATGGTAGAAGGTGGGAATAAAGAGGATGAAATGGGAAGGGGTGAAATGAGTAAGAGAGAGAGAAAATTGCATTTTTTTAAATATTATTTATTTTTAAATATTTAATTTCTGATGTGTCATCGAATAATAATAATAATAATGATGTGTCATTAAAAAATGATGTGGTATTTCATGTGTAAAATGAGTGTACTACACGCACACCCATCGGATGAGAAAGGGGTTTAAAATATTGTGTTTGAATGAGTTTAAGGGTTTAGTTGGCAAAGTCGTAAGTACAGGGATCCAACTGACAAATTGAGTCAAGTACAAGGGTCTCTCAGGCCATTCCGCCTATTCAAAATAACATATAAGACTATTTCACTTTCAATACATGAAAACAAAATCTTCACGTAAGATATATAACCTCTAATAAATTCACAAATTAAAGATTTCGAAGATATTAAGGCTACTAAATTATGTGTTATATTTCTCCTCGCATCTCTTCTCTTATTATCATCTCTCAATTTTTTCCAGCACACCTCGATGACTTCTTCTAGTGTGTATGAAGTAAAGCTTAAATACCTAATTAAAAATAATTTCAGAAAGTCAAATTTAATTCTCGAACGTTCATCAATGGAATTATGTGGTTTCTTCTGAGTAATCCAATGCTCAAATCAATACGAAATACATCTCTCAACTTCGATCCAGAACCACCAAATAGAGTTTCAACAATAGTTGTTTCCAAATTTCATAAAATTTTATCCATAACGTCGAACAGAAAGAAATCTGATAACTCAGGTGATTCAAATGTCAGGTAAACAAATAAAGCTTAACAATTTCTTTCAGTTTTAAATTTTCAAAATTCAATTCGTATCAGATAAGATGGTTACACTATTCGAAAGAAGTGATATATGAATTAGAGCCTAAAATCAGGATTTTCAGTAATTGACTTAAATTTCTACAAGATGAAAAAAGTATTACTATTACATATTTACATTAGCAATATATTTATAAAAAAAGATATTAGTGCTACCAAATAGTGAAGAAACAGTAAAGTTTCCTGTTTGAGGTGAGGACAAAATGGGTCAGATTTCAAATTCAGAAGCCCAAATCCCTTTTTAGGCGTTTGCTTGGAGATTTCAAGCCCAAACAGCAACACAATATACAATTCCAAAATGATCCCGGCCCGCCGATCACCAGGGTTGGTCGATTTACTCTTTCTCTAAAGAAGACGATCGACCACTTTCCGGCGATTGGTAACCTCCTCTTCCCCTTTTTTCAGGCGGCGAACTCTCTCTCCGGCGAAATCAAGCGGTAAGTTCCATCTGTGGCTCTTGCTTATTCCTTTTCTAGATTTATTACTTTCCTTTTCTTCGCTAGATTATAAAAAAGCCCTAATTTTTTTCAGTGATTTGTACTGGTGCGGTTGAGTTTTGAGTGAATTGGAAAAGAAACTGTATGTATTTTGATGCATATGCGAGATTCTTTTTGACTGTTGCATAGCTATGTCGGTTAACAACAATAATAACCCTAACAAGAATATGGGAGGACCATCCTCCTTTGGCAATTCGCCGCCGGGTAATCCGATGGCACACCTCCAGGCACAATCACAAGGCCAGCAACAGATGCCTTCAGGGTTTCCTGGGGCATTTCAGTTATCACAGCTATCTGCTGCACATGCCCAAGCAATTGCTCAAGCACAGTCGAAAGTTCAGGCTCATGCGCAAGCTCAAGCTCAAGCTCAAGCACAAGCTCAAGCGCAAGCTGCTCATGCCCAATTTCAGGCCCAGTTACAGGCTCAGGGTTTGTCCCTTAGCCAGGCTCATGCTCTTGGCAATTTTGGTTCTTCCTCACCCTCGATGCCTGGAAGTGGTTTGGCAAAACGCTTACCTCAGAAACCTCCGGTGCGTCCACCTGCATTCACAACTACTAACACAATTTCTCCAATGAGAACAATGGACCTTTCAGCGGCTGCTCGTAGGAAAAAGCAGAAGCTTCCTGAGAAGCACATGCACGAGAAGGTGGCAGCTATTTTGCCTGAATCTTCCCTTTATACTCAGCTCCTTGAGTTTGAATCTCGGGTTGATTCCGCTTTAACAAGAAAGAAAGTTGACATCCAGGAGTCATTGAAGAATCCACCTACTATTCAGAAGACGCTTCGAATTTATGTATTCAATAGTTTTGCTAATCAGGTTCGTACGATTCCTAAGAAGCCAAATGCTGAACCTCCTACATGGACTCTTAAGATTGTAGGAAGGATTTTGGAGGAGGGAATGGATCCTGATCAAGCTGCCATGTTTCAGAAAACTAGCTCCATGTACCCAAAGTTTTCTACTTTCTTCAAAAGAGTCACCATTTCCTTGGACCAGAAACTATATCCTGATAACCATATTATAATTTGGGACTCTGCGCGATCTCCTGCACCTCAGGATGGTTTTGAGGTCAAAAGAAAGGGCGAGCAAGAGTTCACTGCTAATTTAAGACTAGAATTGAATTACATGCCTGAGAAATACAAACTTTCACCAGCTTTAACTGAAGTTCTGGGTATTGAGGTCGAGACTCGTGCTAGAATTGTCTCTTCTATCTGGCATTATGTTAAGGCTCGAAAGTTGCAGAACCCTGATGATCCTTCTTACTTCAACTGTGATCCTCCACTTCAGAAAGTTTTTGGGGAAGGAAAGGTTAAGTTCAATACAGTCACACAAAAGATCACACCTCATTTGTCTCCTCCACAACCCATACATTTGGAACACAGGATTAAACTTATTGGAAATAACCCTGTTGGAACTGCTTGTTATGATGTATTGGTTGATGTGCCATTCCCTATCCAGAGGGAGCTGAATGCTCTGCTTGCCAATACCGAAAAGACCAAAGAGATTGAAACTTGTGATGAAGCAATTTGTTCTGCCATAAGGAAGATCCATGAGCATAGAAGGAGAAGGGCTTTTTTTCTGGGTTTTAGTCAATCCCCTGTTGAGTTTATTAATGCACTTCTAGAATCCCAGAGCAAGGATCTGAAAGTTGTTAGTGGGGAGCCAAGTCGCAATGTTGAGAAGGAGCGCCGGTCTCAGTTTTATAGCCAACCATGGTATTTACTAATTCTTTGCCTCCTGCTGCTAATTTTTACTTGCTCTTGCTATATAGTAAATTATGTTCTTGGAAGTTAAATTGCTTATTACTACACGGAGTAGCTTAATATTTGAAGTTCAGAAATTTGGTAAGAAATACAACAATTTTCACCTAGGACAAAAGTTATACAACATTTGAATTATTCCCCACGGATATTCTATCTCAACTAATGATCAAATTAGAAAATCATTTCTATTCTGATTCTATGGGAAGTCAAGTTTCATTTTTGCGGGTCTAAATTTAGAGCGGGTGGAGTTCAGTAGGAAGTACTTTGCTTATTGTTTCATGTGATTTTGTGGCAGGTCATGTCATTTTTGTTTTATTTCATTGTGTCAACTTCCTTTCTAGCTACTTTCTTTTAATTTTAAGATGATGTTGTAACTAAAGGTGTTAAAGAAAATTTTCTAGTACTTACCGCATTTTAAGTTACCAGCATAGATGCCATATGGAAGGATCATTTGTCAAAGAAGTTAAAGATGCATTAAAAGGTTCTTAATATTACTCGAAATCAAATGTATAGTACTGACTAAAGAAAGGAGGGTCTTCAAGACAAATTTAACCAAAAGGGACAATTTTTTGTTGGTGTAATCAACCCTTTTATTCAAGACATTGTGGACCTCATCACGATATCTTTCCCCTTGTTGGTGGTGCAAAATTAGGCCGTGTTGAAGTGATGTTTGGAGATGCTAATGGAAATTGTTTTTTATTGCCAGGGTTGAGGATGCTGTTATCCGCTACCTGAATCGCAAGCCAGCTGCTTCTGATGCCCCTGGAAGTGGATGAGCTGAACTGGATCCTTGCCTGGTGTCAGAATGTTTCTGTAGAATGTATCTGACATCATTGTTATCTCAAATAGTCAGGAATGTAGGTTTTGCACGCAATATTGGGTGGGATACAGGGAATAATTCCTCTGAAAGAAGCCTTAAACTATGTTTGGTTGTTCTTAGCATCTCCCTGTGTTATGAATAGATGTTCAGTATTTGTATTTTCATAATCGAAAAAAAAAAACTTTGTTGCTATGTGCGACAAAACATGTAAAAGTGTAGGATATCTGGATGCGTTAATGTCTGATGATAGGACTTAAATTATTGATCTTCATTAGCATTCCATCTTTCCGTGATCACTGTATTGTTAGTTTGTTACTGTTCGTTTTATTCCATCGTTATCTTGTCCTGCCCAGCCCCAGCAACATCTTCTTTTTCACCCGGTGTCCAGTACCCATTTTGTGTCTAGATTAATTTAGATTTGCCCTGGAAAATTCATGTCAAGGTCAAGTGCTCCCCACCAAATTTGTCTCCACCAGTTCAATTGCTTGTTGTCATTTAGTTTGTTTTGAAAACGTTTTTGATTTGCTTCTGGTAAAAGTACTTTCGACTGACGATTGCTGAGAATCTTTTGTTGTGTTGAATGTTCTTTGAAAAAGTTTCTCTAAAATGGACTACAATTCGACAAACCATGATGTAGGATTAGTTGAAAAACAGAGGCCACCTCATTCATGCTCTTTTCTTTTTGTTGCGCAGGTCTCTAAGTAATTCTAGCGGACCTTGGAATTTGAAGGTCATGATTAATCCAATTTTATTAATAAAAAATTTAACTTGATCAATATATTATTCAAAATTTAATACGAATTTATTCAATAAAATTTCAATATATGTATTGATATTTTCGTTTAAGATTATTTAGCGGCATCTTCTTCTTTTAAAAAATAAAAATAATTTCAGTTAAATGTTTCATATTTTAAACTCCTCTATCCAATCATAGTTATCCACTATATTCAAAAATAGGATAATGGACAAGTAAAAATTGACAGAGAAGTATGATAGTTAATACTCCATCTGTCCCAATTTATGTGATTTACTTAGTCCCAAAAAGAATGACACATTTCTATATTAAGTAACAATTTAACTATAAAATGTCTATTTTACCATTAATGAAATGATTTACAGCCACACAAATTTCTATAATTCATTTTGGACTACAAGTTTTAAAAGTCTTCATTTCTTTTTTAAACTCTGTGTTGAGTCAAACTACCTCACATAAAATGGAATGGAGGAGTAATTAATACTAAAAAAGAAGTATATATACCACAAACAGTATCAAATATTTTAATTTTGGAACCCAATATAAGGGAGTAATTTCCCTGGATAGTCACCCATGTTTGAGAAATTACTTAGGAATATCACTTATGTTTGTTTTTGGACCACAATATCATCCAACTTTACCTTTTTTCCTCAAAATATACTTGACACAAAAAAAATATTATCTCTCTCCTAATAGGATGCCATGTCACATTATTCCTTTTTTATTATTAACATTTTTTTAATTCCTTTTTTATTATTAACATTTTTTGAAAATTCTTTAAAAACATTATATCCTTTGTAGTTTGACAATATGGTTACCTTATTACTCTAATGAATTAAAATATCAACAAAAAGGGAGTCCGAAGCTAAAAGGGTCATTTTTTTCCTTCAAAAAACAAAAAGGGCACATAAAATTTTTTTTAACCAAAAGGGCAAAATTCCTACTGACGGATCGATTTTCTTATGATAAAAATTGACGTCGTTCCATAAAAAGAAATAAAAACCGCTGCATTTGGCAGCGATTTTTTCAAAAAAAATAATCATTATTTCTTTAAAATCGCTGCTTTAGCAGCGTTTTTATAAAAAAAAAAAAAAATTAAAAGTGAAATCGCTGCTATAGCAGCGATTTTTTGTTAAGGAATTAAAAAAACATAAAGAACAAGTTTTAAATTACATAAATTTCCGGCAGCAGCCATTTAAAAAAAAACAACAAGTTTTTTAAAGAAAAAATCGATGCCGAAGCAGCGATTTTCAGTTTTAATTTTTTTTTTTTAATTTTCATTTAAATCTCTGAATGGGTAAAGATTTAAAAAAAAAGAAGCTTTTTATGAAAATCGCAGGCTTCAATTTTATTTTATTTTTTAATTTTTATTAAATTCTTTGCAAGGGTAGGATTTTTTTTTTTTAAAAAATAATTTCTTAAACAAAATCGCTGCTATAGCATCGATTTTAAAGAAAAAATATTTTTTTGAGAAAATCGGCAGCGATTTTTATTTCTTTTAGCGGAGCGGCGTCAATTTTTGTCAGAACAAAATCGCTCCGTCAGGTGCGATTTTGCCCTTTTGGTTAATTTTTTTTTTATGTGCCGTTTTTGTTTTTTAAAGAAAAAAAGTTGCACTTTTGGCTCCGGACTCAACAAAAAGGTGCCATTGCCCATTAGTGCCCATATAAAAACATTATCTCGCTTGAAAAATCGGAGGAAGCTACATATTTTCTTGAAGAATCGGAGGAGCTCATATTTGGATTTGCCGCCTAA
>JAJOOI010020268.1:0-18311 GCA_029582585.1 Solanum bukasovii
TCGTCGCACCAGGCTTGCCTAGTGCGGGTTACCTCTCCTATGTGGTTTGCGAGCTATTGCATAGGAGCGGAGGTTTTACCCTGTGCGCACCCAAAGGGTAGCGGCTGCGGGTTTCCCTTGTCATCAAAAAAAAAAAAAAAAAACTAAAGCAAAATAATCCGATAATTGGAAGCTTAATAAAGCACGTACCCAAAGACTAGTAAAGCTGAAATCAAACCAGACTTCAGCATTTTGTGCAGTTCTGCTTTAACCAGGCAAACTATTTCTAATCATATTACAGACACCTCCAAATATAGAGGTGAAAATGAGAAAACATCAGCGTAAATAAAACGACCAAGCTCAAATGTAATCAACTTGAAAAAATATCTAGTGAATACTGAACTTATCTTCTATTAGAACCTATTCAAATGCCACAAGGAAAGACATCCCTGATTTCTTACATGGCTTGATTCCTTCAACTATTTTTCTTTCCCTCCCACCACTACCAAAAAATAAATGAATAGGTGTGCATGTAGTATATACGAATAATTTTAGGGATGGAAGTTGCATTTATTAGCATAAAATAAAAGGTAAGCATAAACAAACATGAACCATTTACCTCACAAAGTCACTTTCTAACTTCCTAGCTTTTCCCATTAACTCCTCCATAGCTCTGCCGAAGTGATGTCTATCATTTCTCTCAGATGCCTTGCACTTGTCAAGAAGACTAGTAATACATCAAACAAATTATCAGGACCTCAGCAACCAATTTGTAGATGCAAATTAATCAATCTCAAGTAATAACTAGAGCATCAACAAAAAAAAGCAGCTGAAATGTGGACGTCTCAAGGCAGGGAACTTCTAATAAGGAGAATATTGAATGATTGGGAGGTAGCTAGGTTGACTGAATTCAGTAGGCAGATGGAAGACTTTAAAGGTTTACAGAGGGGGTGGATACATTGTGGTGGCAGGGGCATAACAGTGGCAGTTACAAGGACAATGCAGCATACAAGATCTTGAATCAATCTTCCCAGCAGATTATTAATTGGCCATGGAAGCATATTTGGAAAATCAAGATACCCTATAAAGCAGCTTTACTTGGCTGCTAGCAAAAGAGGCTGTCTTGACCCAAGATAATCTCATAAAGAAAGGAATTTCACTTTGTTCAAGCCTCAAGGTGCTATCTATGTGGGGAAGAAGCTGAAACAGTTAGACCCTTATTCTTACACTGCAGGATAACAACTGTGATTATTACCATGGAAGCATGTTTGGAAAATCAAGATACCCTATAAAGTAACTTGTTTTACTTGGCTGCTTGCAGAAGAGTCTCTCTTGACCCAAGATAATCTCATAAAGAGAGGAATTTCACTTCGTTCAAGCTTCAAGTTGCTATCTATGTGGGGAATAAGTATAACTTACAGTTCTTTGCCATCATGAGGCATATTGGTATCAGCATTCGACCAAGAGACCATGCTGCATGCATCCCCCAATGCCAATCTGGAAATGGAGTAAGCCACACTCTCATACTCCGATTTAGCATCAGCAAATAGAATTGCTGTGGGTGGAGGATAAAATAGTTGCTGCACAAGCTGAGTGGTCAACATAAGCCTTCTTCTAGCTTTAAGCCTTGGTGGCCCATCATCAATAGAATCAATTTCTTTAACCTGTAATCAGACGAATATAGGATGTCAGAAATGAAATGCCAACCAAATACCAAATAAGATGATTATAGAAGACAAATCAAGACACCTTTTCAGTAAGCCTATTAACTGCTTTGGCCCACTCTATATCCGACAGGCTGCCAAAGGAAAATTAACATGCATCAACAAATATGATGTTGGAAATAACATAATAACCAAAGTGAAAACAACAGATGGAATAACAGAAGCAGCCAAATAGCTTCAAGGCAAAGGGATCTATCAAAGTTGTTGCACAATAACAACCTGATTGTCTGATCGCTCCATAGATCCAGAGAAATTTCTTTGTACCAAGGAGTGAATTCATATGTAGAACGTTTCCGCTTTTTGGGCTTCATGATTGGATTCTGCTGATCAACACTCATGGGCAACGTTTGTAGAGAAGAAAAATGCTCAGTTCCAGCAGAGTTGGCAGCTGATCTTTGCCCAAGATTACCAATTTGACTTCTATCAGCAGTTGCATGGATTACATGCTGAATAGAGTTAAAAGCATACAAACCACTGGTAGACTTCGCAGGAGTGAAAGGTTGTTCTGCTGTCTTCATGGCAGCAGCTCTGTGTACATCATACATCTGTAACATCTGCCCGTTTTTGAAGCTTCCATACTGATTGAACCATGATGGTGCCATATGTGGACTAATCTGAGTTTGCTCAGGCATAATAGAACTAGTATTGCTGTTATGAGAGCCAATCTGAGATTCATCCTGTCGAAATGCAAAATCGTGAGTCATCCTTCCTCCATGTTGAAATGATAGACTTCCCTGCAAATCATCTGGCCCAGCGTAGTTTAGCATTCTAGAATCAGCAGACGGAACTTGCTGAGTAGCTGCACTGCTGTCTGGTACCATCATTCTTTTGAAGTTCATATTGCTTGGGTCAGTCTCCGTGTTTTTCATGGTCCACATTTGGTTTAGTAAGGAATAACTTTGATTAGGAAAGCTATTTGGTTTCAGTGATCGGCCAAAGGCTTCAATATCTCTCTGCATAGAGGCAGATTCGTGGAGATTCATGACAATAGATTCTCTACCCTGTGAATCATCCATCTCCTGCACTAAGTTCACATTTACCATAGGTACTGGTTCAGAAATGTTCTCCTTTTCTCCCAGTTCTTCCCCCTCGACAGAATGCAGAGAATTCACTGAACCACTACCAAGCTCAGACATGAAAGTCCCTCCTTTATTGGCATCTTGATCACCTTGCCTCTCTGGAGCAGATAATGATGACTCCATAATATTCATCTGATTCAGCTGGGGAATATGAGAAGCATCCTTGCAATACTGACTACTAAAAAGGTGCGGTGGTGGTGGAAAGTTGGTCCGCATATTAGTTAACTTCTTGGAAGATGAATCCTGCAGAGATATCCCAGGCATTAAAAAAGATGGGGAAGCTGGCACTGGCTCCTTGGACGAAGGTCGATTAGTGGAGACGCTTCCATGGGGTCCATTGGCATTACTTAACTGAGACTTTCCTGTAGAGAGCGCTGGGCTATATGGTATATTGCCAGCCCCATCCGACAATGGTCCTCTGCCAGAATCTCCTCTTTCTGTTGAATGGGAAGCATGTTCATCAAAAGATACAACAATGGACTGATTTGTTGAATCTTTCCCACTAGCCCTAACCATGTGGGGATTTTGAAGCGGATTTCTCAAGTAGGTATGACCAGAAGCTGATTCAAATGCTGAAGAAAAGTTCCCAGACATGGTGTGCGTATCAGTTTCTTTAATTGTACTTCCTGGAACTCTAGATGTGTTATGCTGCGACTCTTGCTGTAAGCGATCAGAAGAGGAAGGCGAGGATTGAGTCTGATGGGGACGGAGCATCTGCCCCCGACTTTTCTCTCTAATCTCAGCAACAGAATGGCTTGCATGTGAAGAGTTAACTGCTTCGATAGGACCTTGAGATGACAAGAGATGGGTTTGGACTGAGATCTGCTGTGATGGAGGGCCAAGTTGAAGACCAAAACCTTGAGAGGCAGAAGACTGACCTCGCCAGAGGTGTCCAGCAGATCCATCAGAATTTTCGGCTTCAGGAACATCAGACGATGCTTTATGTTCATAACTGTTGAAGTGAGCCGTAGAACCACGCTCTCTCGATGGGTCCATCTTCTGAAGAAGTTGTAGCATGTCTGGACTGCAATGAGAAAACCAGTCAAAGCATCAGATCTATACAGCCTGAATTAAAAGATTACAGATGAATGTTCCAAAGAACCATCTAAAGTTTATACAGATAACTTATTTAAGCTATTACTGTGTACCTAGGAAATTAACAAAGCATGTGCATGTGCATGGGCAATATTTGAGTCGAAATTTGAAAAATCGTGTTTGAAATTCAAGTTGAAAAAAGGTTTGTGGAAGTCGGAGTTCTGTTTGGACATAAATTTCATTTAGAAAAAGAAAATTTCTCAAACTTAAAGATTTCTAAGGTGAAACGTCACTTGAAATACAACTTAACCTACTACTTCTTATTTCATGTAAGTTCAAAAAATATTCCACTTGAAACCCAAAACTTCTAGCCAAACTTCAACTTGGATATAACTATTTCAGTATTTGAGTACTGAAAAAAATATTTCCTGCCAGACGGGCCTTTCTAAGTTATGAGAAAACTGAATTGACAACCTAGATTTTGGAGCCGTATTTGGAGGGAGCCCAATAGATCTATTTATCAGTGTAGACATATTGGATGCACCGCCAGGAAAGCCGCCACCAGAGTGCATCCCATAGCCTTTTCTGTCAGTCAGTTCATCAGATGCACGCACCTGTAAATTAGGACACGTTCTCCTTTAATTACTGACCAAAGGTTTATAGAAATTAACATAATTATATTATAATCTATCAGAAATAACACCTTTGCCAAATCTGTCTCAATATTAGGAACCTGAGCCAACGGAGACTGTCCATAGTGGGCCACATCCTTATCCACGTTTCCTATAGGATGATGCTGAAACTTGTTAGCCCAAGAATTTCTCCGGCCAACCTCATTAGACAACTTATGCTTCCCAGTAGGCAGAAACCTTGAATCCCTAGCATCTGACATTACATTTTCCCTAACATCACCAGTAGAAGAATGAGGGGATAAGTTAGAGCGATGGCTGTCATTTGAGTTCTCCTGTTTATCGCTGTTCTCCATCTCATGCATTTTACCCTCTTTGTCGTCAATATCCTGAGATGAGTGCAAAAGCTGGTTGTCCTCAGAAACATGATGCTGTAAGACCTCCCCTTTGCTGATACTAGAGTTTACCAACTGATCAGCGTTCTTCCAATAACTAGATTGATGATTATTTTTGAAGAACTGACTGGTTTCCTTGCCACTCATCATAGTACTTGAGTTTGGTATTGCAGCAGAATTATGCAAGCCAAAGACCTCAGAATTTGCCTGGGGACTACCCACAGATGATTCTGTGGGTGCCATAGTAACAGTAGTATTACTGCCAGGATTAGAATTCCATCCTGCGCCCCTATGAACAACTTCACCTTGAATGAACTTCTTCTGATTGTAATCTACTGCATCTCCAGAGGGCATTGCTGATTCAAGAACACTCCAACCAGCTGATTTATGGTATTGTTCCTTAGCTCCACCAAGCTCGGGTGCCAAATTACTAGAAATGTGTTTTGAAGTCATTTCCCTGTCAAGATTTGAAGTCTTCTCAACCATCTGGCATCCTTCAGCACCCAACATTTGTGATTGACCTAACTTAGACCACTTATTTCTTTCGTCTGATGACTGCACAAGTCTCTGAGAAGAATCTGATTGCAGACTCTTGCCTGGCTCAAATGGAAACCTCCGTCCCTGAACATTGTGATAGCTATTTCTCATATTGGGGCTACCAGAGGAATGAACAGAAACAGAATTCAACGATGAGGCTTGGGGCAAGTTGTCTTCAGCATAAGTTGCTTTATGACTCTCACTGTTGTATGTCAAGTTGGGACTCGCGGAAGGAATTTCAGTACCATGAATATTTAAACCAGTCCACTGCTCCGGTAGACCAACATCACTGCTAGAAGTTTCTGCAACAGCAGACTGCATAAGAGCACTCCAAGTACCACCTTGGATAGATGGAGTCCCATCAAGCAATTCAGCACCATCAAAAGGATTACCACCTTCACCGCTCATAGGGCTCTTGCCAAAGGCGGCCCATATATTATCATCTGAACCAAATAAAATTCGTTCTTCTGTAGGATCTAATCCAACTTCATTCTGTGAGGGAGAAGCTCCCTTTGCTGCTTCCTCTTGTGCGGTTTCTGGAGAAACAGCTATATCCAGTCTGCCACGAAATTCGTGTAGAGCTGACACATTTTGCATGCTATCAACTTGCTGAAGGTTTCCCACATCCATTGGACTAGATAGAGCATGGCTTGGAGCATCTCCAAATACATTATCAACTTGGAGTCTCTGTCTAGAGAGGAAAATCCCGTCCTGCCCACTGACTTGATCTGCTAATGGAGTATATTGATTAACTGGAAATGAACTATTAAAAGTTGGCATTTGCTGCACTGCTTGCTTATCTGTCACCCCTTGTGAAAATTGGTTTAGAGATGGTCTTGAACTAGAAACAGGAACTCCATATAGAGATTGATCAATCTGTTGAGGAATCAAACCCATTAAGTCTTGTGCTTGGCCATTATTGGTGGGAATGAGTCCACTGGAGGACCCTTGAAGTACCAGAGAACCACGCTGTGACCAGTTTGTGTTGCCAAGCTCATTTGCCCAGGAATGATTTAATGCACCAGAATTTGCAGTGCCATTAACTAGTGCAGAGGAATGGACATCAGATGCTACCTTAGGACAGGAAGAAACTTGATTCAATGTATTTTGTTGCCTTGCTTCCAGCTGAATTTGTTGTTGTCTCTGAAGTTCTTGCTGCATCTTCATGAACATAACCTGCTGTTGAAATTGCTGCATGTCGTTAATCCCAGACTGCTGGCGCTGCAAAGAATGCAGCATGTTTGATTGCTGATGAGAGATTTGCTGACCACCAAAAAGATTGCCACTGACAGGACTATCCGAAGGTTCTGATCTAACAGATACTCCTGTCTGCAACTCAGGACCCAACCATTGCTGTGACTCAAAAAAAGATGAGCCTCCTGAGGCTATATTACGTTGATCAGAATTAGTATCCACAGCAGGAAAGTTTGTTTCATCCTGCCTTGTCTGATAAAACTGATTACCATACATGTAGCCATTCAAATTTGGCTGCTGGCTCTGTGACTGACTTTTACCAAACTCGGGCCTCGGAATTGGCTGTGTAAAATTTAAACCATGCTGCCCATTGTATGGATAACTGCTTATTCCTCTCCCAGCGTCTGCATGCAGGAAAAGTAAAAGATCAAACACGGCCATTCAGCAAGCAAATAATAATTTAGAGAGCACTAGACATGTTAAATTACCAGAGTTCTGCAAATTGTAATTTTTCGTGTTGGAACTCAGTACACCTATTTGTCTCTGACTTCCAGCCCACATATTGCCCCTTGAAGTTGGCCAATTGATGTCTGCTACCGGGGAATTGTGTTGTACTTGTGACAAGCTGTCTTGTGCAAAAAAATTGTGAACACTATCTCCAAATCCATTGCCAGGCATAGATGATTCTCCAGAACCTTTGACTGTAAAATTTTGCAACTGAATCTTCTAATACTTGGCATTACAATCAATGTACTACTCGGAACATATACATAGTCACTTTGGATAACTATTTTGAGCTGTCTGTCTTGAAACTCCTGCAAGAAGATCATTCAAGTTTTAATTAAGAGTTGCAAAATCATGTTGTAAGTGCCACATTGTCAGGTTCTTCGTGATATTATTTCAGATGAAAAAGTGGTCCGATGCAAGAATAGAGCATTAGCATTGATGAACTACATACATGCATAAGCTATATAAACTACAAAAAGATAAATCATAAGGAATAAGTGCAGGTATTGAAGCTCAACACTAACCTTCCGCACAAATCAAAGAAACGACCTAAACGGATGAAAAAGAAGACATGATATAAACAAAAGAAAGAAGAATTGGAAACGATCCAAGATTGAATCAATATAAAGCATTTAAATGAGACTACCAAGAGCAATAGACCATCTAAATTTCAAGGCAACTTTTCAAAAGAAAAAAATATCCTCTCCCCCAGTGTACCACACAAAGGGAAGAGATGGAAATATGTGCAACAACTATTATTCTTCTTTTTTTTTGGTGTGTGTGTAGGTGGGGGGTGGGGGGTTATATTTTAGCAATAATCAGATGATACGTTCACAAAGTCACATCTAACAAAGACACAAGATTTCAATCGGAATTGTGGTAGATAGAAGAGAACACACGGGGCACGGAACGTGGCTCCATTTGCACTTATGTGAGTTATTCAGAGAGCAACAAATATGAGAGACTTTGAAGGGATAGAAATGAATCTTTTAAGATTAGGAAGCAGCATTTTACCCCTTATTTGTTTTTGGTGCACCAAGAAGTTCTTCTTTGTATTGCCAACTGGGTATTGTTCTTGGAGAACCATATTTCTATGTAGGTCTCTACTTTTTGGTATACCTCATGTATACGGCTTTTTATGCCCAAACTTTTTCAAAAAAACAAAAGATGCAAGTCGCACACCTACAGAGGAAAAAATAGAAGGTTGCCTGAAAGGGCAGACCATATCTAATGCAAACATTCAAATGCACCGTCTCTTAGTGTTATAAAAAATGATGATTGAAGATGTTAAAAGAGGACGATGTAACCCTAAAAATACATGGAGCAATATTGTCCTAATAACCTACATCCTCCAGAAATCAATAAATGGATAATAAAGTGAAAAACAGAGCACAATGAAGCAAATAAGGTTCAGACATTATTGGTCCACTTACATAGTTTGGTATTTGACATAGTGTATTTAATCAGTTAAGAATTCTATGTCATCGCATGGTCAAGTGTGACATTGAGAATCAGAATTGAACCAGCTTAAAGGGGTAAGTGGTTACTGTTGATTAGTATAATCAAACCAACAAGTTTGAGATTAAGGCATAATAATAATTGTCTGTTGTGTCTTCGAGATAGATTTTGCCTGCCAAAGACTAGAAACTCTTCCAGACACAGTCAAAGGCAGGCCATCAGGATTGATAGGATAAATTCTCTCAATATGGCTGTAGTGGGGAATCAAAACTTGGACCTAACATACAAATCAATGCTTACTTTCCTTTGGAGTTAGATCTACAATTCCATACAATGGAAGGACTAGTATGTTGGTTTCAGGAGCTTTAGCTTGACTAGCTTAGTAAAGAATGCATTTCTGCACATGATCTCAAAATGTCCCTATGCAAACTAGTGGCATACATCAGGACACCTACAGAACACATCACAGGTCAAGTTGAAAACTAATCCTCATGATTAATAAATTTGTGATGCTTGTTCTTGTTTAACATGGTCATGTGGTCCCAGTAAATTTAATGACTTAACATTATAAAATTATTGCTCATGTGACCGCTTTATTTTGCCTTATAAGGAAGTCAAATCCCTAATCACAATTAGAACATCACACTATACTGCTCTTATCATAAGGTGCTACCCTCTCATCAAGACCCTACAACTCATTCATTGTTGCCCTTTGAACTATCTTCACTCCTGCAACAACTCATTTCTACTGCAGAACATTTAGATCACCTTCTTAATCTGTGAAAAGTTTACAGGGAATAAACCTATTTGAATTTATAATGCTAAACGGTAATTGCAACTTATTCCATATTGTGGTGGTTGAGTAGCTTAATGTTTTCATTTGGCCCTGTTGACACTTGAGCCACCATAGTAATATAACTTGTTTAACTAGAATTGTATGGAAGAACTATCAGCAACAGGCAATCCCAACTACTCACGCTAACAATACAGTTAAACAGGATCCACCACATATCGTCTTAAGAAGAAGAAAAAGCATGGTCTTTATTCCACTAGATCCGAGATACCACAAAACAACTATCATCCTAAACTAGCTGACTGATATCTCATTTAGGGGATAAAAAATGAATGACTTGAAGCTATCAAAGGATCATATGAAGGCGATAATTCAAAGAAGACGGCAAATGCAAATCTGGTTCCTGATTTGCAGAGGTGGTGCTTTGTGAGGAACTATCTATTTTCATGTTTTTTCTTGGGATTTAGAGAAGGAAACACAGAAGTTAAGAGTAAAAATGTCCATATTAACTTGGGTTGACACCAAAATCAACACAAATCAGTATTTTGCTAAGGTGCCTTGACAAATACGTATGGAAGTAGGACAAAGTGAAAATGTATCCCATAATGAATCATTGATAAGAAATGGCAAATCTGAAATTTCATCCCACCAACAGCAATAACCAGATGCTGAATAATTCAATGACAAAAGATCTAAATGAAGAACTAAGTAATACAGAAGACGCAGCAAAGTCACAAGTTCATAAGGAAGACAATGTTGTGAGGTTCATGTTTTAACAGCTGCTAAACTAAATCAAGCACTCAACCAGATAGCAGATTCCAATGTGATCTTGAGTTGGACTCTAAGGAGGAGATGTTAGGATCAAGTGCTCACCATCATGCCAAAAGTTATAGCTTATAGCAAAGGTTCAACATTATTTCTTAACTAAGTCCACCAGAAAAGAGTCATGTTTGATCATGACTCTGACACGGGCCACCCAACCCCTCGTGGGCCTTGCCACAGGCAAGATGTTGACATTACCCAACAATCCCCTCCCAACACTTGCCTCATGCAGAATGTAGCTCTTGGGAATCGAATCCACGACCTTGGCCCTGATATCACTTGTTAGGATGAAGTGCTTACCATTATGCCAAAAGTTATAGCTTATAGCAAAAGGTGCAACTTTATTTCTTAACTAAGTCCACCAAGCAAGCGTCATATTCGATCATAACTCTGACCCGAGCCACCCAGCCCCTCGTAGGCCTTGCCATAGGCAGGATGTAGGCTTTACCCAACAATAGGGAGTGCGAGACTTGGCACTTCCGTGGAAAATTTCCAATAGCTTTTAGTAGGGTTGACAAAAACTTGGTACTTACTTATCGAACTTCCTTGTTTACTTTGAAAACTTTTGAAACCATACTAGCATGAACAACAGGTTGCTCTTCTTTGCACCCAAAGCCCCAGGTTGTGTCCTAGCAGTCAATAGGGTGGATGAAAACCATTGGAGACAGCAAAAATCCCATCGGAGACGAAAAACTGTAGGTGATTTTTTAGCAAGTACGCCGTGGAATATTCATGATGTGTGCAATATGGCCCAAACACCACCATTGTAAAAAAATGTTTATACTTCTTTAAAAGATAACTTTGTCATATCCCTGTATATAGGGTTTTCCTTTTACAGAAGTACAATTATTTTATCGAAAAAGTGGCTTTTGATCCTTAATTCAATAAACTTGGCAGTAGTTCACTTGTAATCTATTCCTAGTGACAAAAGCGACAACAGTCCGCATTCTATTGTCACCTGAGAAACTTTACATAGCCAGAATACATACTTCTAGTTTCAGTTGATAAACTTGATAGAAAATTAACTCAGAAACGAATAGCCAAGTCATTTCGACAATAATATTCCCAGGAGACAGCTACGTTTGGTGGAAACATTAGCAAACAGTTTTTAGCACCTTTTGTTCTTTGAAATGGTAAGTATTATGGATGTCAAAGTATAACAGAATTTTCTGGAAAAGTAACTATCTTTAAGCTATCAAAAGAAGTTCCAAAGATGGATCTAATACTTGATTCCCACTTAAACCTACAGATTAGTGCTAATCGTACACTCACATTGCACTCATTTGGAACAATCTTGCTCATCACAGTCTGCACAAAAAACATATAAAAATTCTAAATTGTAGGTTAGAGAATTTAAGTATAAAAAGACATCATTTTTAAACAACTGTATGCGTTATCTGAAAAATACTCAGCTAGCATCATAATACATAGATTTACTCAATCAAGAACAAAGCTGATAGGAAAAGCTGTCTAATTCACTGTACTCGGGAAGGAAAAAGACAATAACCAGAAAAAATCGAGTCCAACTAAAAACAGTGCATTTTCACAGATATGGAGAAAATTAGGGCTCTTCATAAGATATTGAAGAAAATTGTTAACAAAGCTTACCTAAATGTCGAGTCTATTAGCCAATGGAGCTCGGAATCGGCCGTTCGGTTATCGGAATTCTAGGGTTTTGAATCGGCGATAGATATTGCGGTGCTGTTAGAGAGAAAGAGCGAGAGAGAAATGGAAGAGCCCGTAGAGAGATAAAGTAATCGAAATAAGATTTTAACTGAAATAGTCCCTAAATTTTAAGGGATAGTTTAACTGGGTCCTTGAATATTTCCATTGAGCATAATGTATGCTTCAAGTTTACCATTTTGCTGCACTTTGGTCCTTCATTAACTGCCAAAGCCAAACGGTAGTTGATATGCTTAACGGACATTAGGTCACGTGCAAGGTTAAAACGTACCCCGTAGCAGATGTTTGTCTCAATATTATTTATTTATTTTTATCAAAATAAAATAAAGTATGTGTTTGCACATTTTTTTTAAAAATAGTATACATAAATAAGTATAAATTTTTATATACTGAATCACATTGGTATGATGAATTGATTAGATTTTTTACTAAAATAGATTGAGAGTGTTTGGATCGATTTTTTATTTTTGATTAGTAAATCAAAAGTCAGAAGTTTGTATTTTTAATATATGACCTTTGATTTATTTTTAGCATTTTAGCTTAAAAATAAGTGTTTTTAAATATTTTTTATTTTATCCAAACATTCTAAAAATATTTTAAAATTATCTTAACTTAAAAACACTTAAACTAAGTCAATCCAAATGAGCTTTAATCTGAAAAATAGCCAAGGTACTCATATCAATTTATGGAATCAACCTTGACTAGTGTTAAATTTATAACTATGCAAAATGATTCAAGGTCCTCTATGATAATATGATTTACAGATTTTTGTTGTCGATATTAACAAATATATTTATAGTTTCACTTTAATGTCTTTTATAATTTTTATAAAAATTCAAAGTTACATTCAAAAAATTTACCTAAATCGTTATGTTAGCTTCGATAAAAACACTATTAAAATTTATTATTATTACTTGCTCAAAATATTCAAAGTGATTAATTAAATTGTGGTTGAATTTGGGCATTAAATGTTCATAATAAGGTAATGACTTTCTTCTAGCTATGCTCATATGGTAGACTTCCATCAATTGTAATCTTTAAAATTTTAATTCTAACATGTGTATTCTATGTTTAATGAAACTAGTAATACCTTTTTTTTAACCTTTTTATTTTAATATCCTAATGCTACTCAATGTGGGAGAGACTTGAACGTTCTATTTAATTTATTAATATTTTTTTAGTGGAGGATGATTTATATTAATACTTTTAATGATTATTTTAACTTATAAATTTGAAAATTTACCATCTGGACCGCTTAGAAAACTTTTTATCTCATTCACCACGTAACGTATTCGAAGAACTTTCAATCATAACATTTTGCTCTCTCATGTATCTTCAATCAAATGTTGAGGTCATTTGTCAATTAGTGTTATAATATTATTATCGTGAATTTAATTGTTTTCAATAATTTTTTCAAAAAAACATATAGAATTTTCTTTAATAAATTATTATAATTTGAACATTAATAAAAAATAAGATCAAAAGAGTAAAAATATAGTATAAGAAAAATTATAAGCAATTCCAATAAGCAATGGATAAAGAATTCTATACGTACAATAGACTATATTAATATTTGATATATTTTTTCAAAATTTGAAGTTTATGCACCAGCAATACAGGTCAAATATACACATTAATCTTGATGCTATAAAAATAGTTAGACTATTAGTGGATATCACCAATATTTTAAACATAATTAATGGTTGCAGGTAATTTTTCCAATCAATTGACTATGTGGGATTTAGAAGCTAATTACTTAGACACACTTTATGTAACACCGTAACTACTAGTACATGTGATGCTAAGTTGATGTCGAAAAAATTGAAAATGAGGATATAAATCAGCATTTTCTTAAAGAAATGTATATAAAAGTATTTGATGTGTAAAAACCAAGTTCTAGGCCAAGGAAAGTCTTAACACAAAGTTTGAGCTAAAGATTCATTGTGACAAAGTGTCCCAAAACAGTTTCATATATTGTTTATCTTTGAAGTTTGAACAAGCATCCCTCAATCTACGAAGAGTTAGAGAATCTACAACATATCAAATTGAAGGTTTACGAGTTTTGTTTTCAACTCATTAACAATTTGTTGATATGATATCGAAGTAGAGAGATATTTGCATTTTAGTGAGACTAGGGTGGCCCCATAAGTCGATGGAAATTATGTTGGATATATATTACATTCCAGCTTCATTTTAACTCATTTTTTTGCCCAATTCAGAATACAAAACATTTCTAGACTTTCTCTAAGAGTTCCACTTCAATCAAATACAAAAAAAAAAAAAAAAAAAAACTATAAGATTTCAAGGAGATTCCTCGCTAGAAATTTTGTAGAGGCTGTGTTACATGTTTCCTCATCTTTGCTTGTGGATTGAAAGATTCTTCAAGGAGAACGAGTCTCGGTTATACGGTGTCTTATTGTTATTTTGAGGTAATTATTCACTCTTCATATTTAGCTGAGTGAATCAAAATGATAGTTAAGCTATGTAATTTTAGACATACGATTAGACGAACGGAAAATCATATTTGGATTGTTATATGAAGTTAGGTTGCTTTAAGGGGTTATGGAATGTTGTTGTGGCCGAAAGGTTGGGGAATGATCTATATAGCTTGGGTTGTTGTTGATATTCAACTAGAAAAGAAGCATGAATGCTTGGAACTGCTGAGTTGTTAGTTAGGAACCAAGTTTTTTGCTCGATTAATTGTGTACTAGCAATCATTTAGTTAAATTTTAACGTGAGTTTTATTGTTGTTTAGATTAAAGTGTTGTAACTGGTAAGGTTTATCGTGTTGTCAATTGAACTGACCTAAAGGTATGTAACGACCTTCTTAATTTTGATTTGGCGTAAATGTTTTGTCTCAATGACAGGTATTGAGAAAGAGAAAGCCTAAGAGATGTGGTGTTGTATGTACTATATTTTTGAGAATCAACAAGTAAGCCAGTATTTTGATTGTAAATATCTTGTTGATATCTAAGTGGTTATGTACATATAGATCATTTGAATTAAATTAAGAATTAATCTTCCTAAAGTTGGTGTCGGAAAGCTAATAAAAAAGAAAGTTAAACCAAGGAAGTAAAGTAAGAGACATCGAGTGTTTGTTCATGACCGTCCTTCATCTACTTATAGTAGTTAAATCTAAAGTATATTATCCAAAAATGACGAGGGTCTCGAATTATATCTCTGTAAAGTATGCAAATAAGTTACTTGGTAAATAAGAATATAAATGTTATGATTAAATGGACCTTGATGACATTTATTTGAAGGTGTATGTATGAGCCTTTAACATTAATGCGCTCTCATTGCATTATAAAATGGGCCATTGACGATACGCATTAGTCGTATTATATTGGGCCCTTGACGATGCGCATTTGTCGTATTATATTGGGCTTTTGACGATGCGCATTTTTCGTATTATATTAGCCCTTTGACGATGCCCCACTTATTACATTGAATCATTTGAGTTCATAGCGACGCTCATAGAATAGAGAGACATTTATCCTATAAATTTCAAGTTGTTGTGTATATGATGTTAAGAAAGATCCTTGAGTACAAGTTATATGCCCAATGGGGTCTATAAGTTCCAATATGACTATTATTATCTTTATATGTTATTTAATACCTCACATACTGGTACATGTTGTTTGTATTGACTCCCCATTATCGGGGGCACTGCATTTCATGTTGGAGGTTCAAATAGAGGTTTAGATAGACCCCTATAGTATGTGGCTGTCACATTCTGCATTTTATTGGTAAGTTCCACTTCTTCAAGAGCTCCTGAGTATATGTCGTGAAGTTATAGTTCATATGTACAATGATGGGTAGGTCGGGGTCCTGTTTCGACTATGTGATGCATAAGATACTTTTAGAGGCTTGTAGACATGTGGTATGTGTTTGCATGTTATGAGTGTTCGTATCGGCCTTACTGTTATCTTACGCTATTTGTTTTGGCCCTTTCGACCTTTTGTTTAAGTCATGTTGGGATGATTTTCAAGCAGATTGCCCCATAAAAGGATTTTGTTAGCCCGTTTAACCTTCATTATCAATTGGGCATATGTGTTCATATGTTGGTCTTATTGGCCCAAGTAGTTTAAGAGTATAATTAAATGAGTTATTCTAGTATGCTTGGTCATGTGAGGTACTGGGTACCCGTTGCGCCTCTCTAGGACTGGGACGTGATACATTAGTTTGTAATGTTACGTATTTTACTAGATTTTGGTGCCTTCAAATACGTCCAATTACATGTATCTCGAATGGTCAAATTTATGTTTTATTTGTTGTGGATACAATGTATTAAAGTGATTCGTATGTATCTAAGATACACAACAGATCTCTCTCACCGCCTTTGCCTCTCTTCTATGTATCTGGTATCCTAAATACGTACCAATTACCTCAAATACATACATATACGTGCATCTAGTGTGATTCACATGTATTTGGGATGCATACGAATCTCGCTCACTCGCCTCTCTCCCTATTTTTGTGTATCTGGTAGCAAAAATACATGTATGTAAGTGTAAGATCACGTAAAAAACTCTTAATTAGTGATAAGATATATAATATTTTAAAAGTACGAATAATAACAATATATATAATAATAAACTGTGTCTAATCGTGTATTTTTTCCTAAAAAAATGTACCAAGAGCAAAACAAGATTATTGATCAACTAGCTCATTTTTTGAGCCATAACTGATGAGAGCAATTTTGAAAACTCTTGCACGTCCTCATATTTTTGTTAAGTATAAGAAGTAGGTCATGAAAGTATTATTCAATCAATACTTCTCTCAATAGTTATCACTTTTAAAACTACAATATCAATATTAATTTCGTAACAATTAAAAACAAAAAATATCATAACAATTAAAAGTCTGGAGAATAACTTAGATCTAGCGTCAACAAAGTTGTTTGTTATTACAACAATCCAAGCCTCTCACGTACCTTTTGGCTAATATAAATGAATACTATCCTTCTTATTAAAAAAATGTAAGATTTTATCGACAAGAATATACTCTTCAAAATCGTGTTCCTCTAACTAGTAACTTATTAAAAAGTAATTTTATGGTTTTTTTTTAAAATCTAAATATATGAATGTTTGACTTTATTTTACATTAATTTTTTTTTACATTATCAGAATAATTTTGTTCTTCGTAAAAGTCATTGCAATTTTCATACATACTAAAACGTGAATCATAATTGTTCAGACAATTAACATTAAACTTGTGAATGATTTATACATTATGCTCTATTTGATTTAATTCAAAATTGAATTTTCATAAACACATATAGTTTAGAACATAATTATGAACAATTCTATAGTTTGCCGAATTATATTTCATGGCAATAGTTTTAAAGAGGGGGAAAGTGAGCGAGATCGAGAGAGACATAGTAAAGATGCAAGCAAATTGTATATCAAATACAACTTGTACCTCAATTGAAATTGATATACATTGTTTACAAATATACATATACACAATTTTCTATCCATCTTTCCCAAATCTCGCTCGCCTATCTATCTCAATATCTCACACAGATACACGTGTAGCTTTGAAATTAAAATATAAATATACATATACATATTGTATCACACCCTGAAATAAATACACATATACAATCTTTATCAATATTATGTGATACACAAACGAGAAAGCATTGACACAATATTTGAGTACTGTGTCGCCCTTAAAATAAATATATCAATTTCATACAAGAATACACTTTAATAATAGTCATATTATTTTTTTATGATGCACAAATACTTTTTTTCCCCAATATGTTAGATACAATTGGTTGTATCAATCGAAGAATATATCATTTGATGTACACAATATTTTTTATATTTGTATTAGTTATGTTGTGATTATTTCTCATATAATGTTTGATTTGGTGTATTAAAAATAACATAAATTGCATATTTCTTCAAAAAAAAATTGTTTACAAATTACCCTCCACAAATATAGTAAAAAAGATGTGAAAAAGTTTTTGAGAGCTAGTTATTTCTTTAATTATACTTATGCAATTTTTTTTTTACATTAATTATATATAGTTTAATACCAAATAGAGTACATAGATTGAAAAAAAATACCACATAAAACTAATGTATATATTATTTTTCATAATGTACACTACCAAACGAACCTTAAGGACATTTATGACTTTTCCTTAAGGGCCTGTTTGGAAGGACATCCTGGTAATTGGATTTGGTGTAATTGGTGTAATTACACTGTCTTGTCTTGATTGGAAGGACTAGTAATTACTTGGTCAGCATGTAATTGGTGTAATTGGCAGAGGGTAATTACACTCTACAATTCACAGGCAGAGGTTGTGAATTGCTGGTAATTACATGGTGTAATTATCACTTGATTACTTTTTAATTCTTTTATTTTATTTTTTTGTTTTAATTTTTTTAACTTCTATTATTTTAAGTTCTTTTTTTTATTTTTATTATTCTAAAAATTTGTAAAAGTTTATTTTTTATTTT